>CAUYLG010058292.1:0-98679 GCA_963573385.1 Cacajao melanocephalus
CTATGAGTGAGAATATGCAGTATTTGATTTTCTGTTCTTCTGTCAGTTTGCTGAGAATGATGGTTTCCAGATTGATCCATGCCCCTACAAAGGACACAAACTCATCATTTTTTATGGCTGCATAGTGTTCCATGGTGTATATGTGCTACACTTTCCTTGTCCAGTCTATCATCGATGGGCATTTGGGTTGGTTCCAGGTCTTTGCTATCGTAAACCATGCCGCAATGAACATAATTGTGTATGTGTCTTTATAATAGAACGATTTATAATCCTTTGGATATATACCCAGTAATGGGATTGCTGAGTCAAATGGAATTTCTATTTCTAGATCCTTGAGGAATTGCCGCACTGTCTTCCAGAATGGTTGAACTAATTTACACTCCCACCAACAGTGTAAAAGTGTTCCTATTTCTCCATATCATCTCCAGCATCTGTTGTCTCTAGATTTTTTAACGATCGCTATTCTAACTGGCGTGAGATGGTATCTCAATGTGGTTTTGGTTTGCATTTCTCTAATGACCAGTGATTATGAGCATTGTTTCATATGTTTGTTGGCCTCATATATGTCTTCCTTTGAAGAGTGTCTGTTCATATCCTTCGCCCACTTTTGAATGGGTTTGTTTGTTTTTTTCTTGTAAATCTGTTTTAGTTCTTTGTAGATTCTGGATATCAGCCCTTTGTCAGATGGGTAGATTGCAAAATTTTTTTCCCATTATGTTGGTTGCTGGTTCACTCTAATGCTTGTTTCTTTTGCTGTGCAGAAGCTCTGGAGTTTAATTAGATCTCATTTGTCTATTCTGGCTTTTGTTGCCAATGCTTTTGGTGTTTTGGTCATGAAGTCCTTGCCTATGCCTATGTCCTGAATGGTTTTGCCTCGTTTTTCTTCTAGAGTTTTTATGGTGTTAGGTTTTATGTTTAAGTCTTTAATCCATCTGGAGTTAATTTTAGAGTAAGGTATCAGGACAGGGTCCAGTTTCTGCTTTCTGCATATGGCTAGCCAGATTTTCCAACACCATTTATCAAACAGGGACTCCTTTCTCCATTGCTTGTTTTTGTCAAGTTTGTCAAAGATCAGATGGTTGTAGTTGTGTGGCATTGCCTCCGAGGCCTCTGTTCTGTTCCATTGGTCTATATCTCTGTTTTGGTACCAGTACCATGCTGTTTTGATTACTGTAGACTTGTAGTATAGTTTGAAGTCAGGTAGCATGATGCCTCCAGCTTTGTTATTTTTGCTTAGGATTGTCTTGGCTATGCGGGTTCTTTTTTGGTTTCATATGAAGTTTAAGGTATTTTTTTCCGGTTCTGTGAAGGTCATTGGTAGTTTGATGAGGATAGCATTGAACCTATAAATTACTTTTGGCAGGATGGTCATTTTTATGATATTGATTCTTCCTAACCATGAGCATGGAATGTTTCTCCATCTGTTTGTGTCCTCTCCTATTTCGTTGAGCAGTGGTTTGTAGTTCTCCTTGAAGAGGTCCTTTACATCCTTTGTTAGGTGTATTCCTAGGTATTTTAGTCTCTTTGTAGCAACTGTGAATGGAAGTTTGCTCTTGACTTGGCTCTCTGTTAGTCTGTTATTGACGTATAGGAATGCCTGTGATTTCTACACATTGATTCTGTATCCTGAGACTTTGCTGAAGTGGCTTGTCCGTTTAAGGAGATTTTGGGCTGAGACGATGGGGTCTTCTAAATATACAATCATGTCATCTGCAAATAGAGACAATTTGACTTCCTCCTTTCCTAATTGAATACCCTTTATTTCTTTTTCTTCCCTGATTCCTCTGGCTAGAACTTCCAAGAGTATATTGAATAGGAGTGGTGAGAGAGGGCATCCTTGTCTAGTGCCAGATTTCAAAGGGAATGCTTCCAGTTTTTGTCCATTCAGTATGATATTGGCTGTGGGTTTGTCATAAGTGGCTTTTATTATTTTGAGATACATTCCATCAATACCTAGTTTTTTGAGAGTTTTCAGCATAAAGGGCTGCAGAATTTTGTCGAAGGCCTTCTCTGCGTCTATGGAGATAATCATGTGGTTTTTGTCTTTGGTTCTGTTTATGTGGCGGATTACGTTTATAGACTTGCATGTGATGAATCAGCCTTGCATCCCTGGGATGAAGCCTACTTGATCATGATGGATAAGCTTTCTGATGTGCTGTTGCAATTGGTTTGCTAGTATTTTATTGAAGATTTTTGCATCTATGTTCGTCATGGATATTGGCTTGAAGTTTTCTTTTTTTGTTGAGTCTCTGCCAGGTTTTGGTATCAGGATGATGTTAGTCTCATAAAACGATTTGGGAAGGATTCCCTCCTTTTGGATTGTTTGGAATAGTTTCAGAAGGAGTGGTACCAGCTCCTTTTTGTACATCTGATAGAATTCGGCTGTGAACCCATCTGGATCTGGGCTTTTTTGGTTGGTAGGCTATTAATTACTGCCTCAACTTCAGCCCTTGTTATTGGTCTATTCAGGGTTTCAACTTCTTCCTGGTTTAGGCTTGGGATAGTGCAGGTGTCCAGGAATTTATCCATTTCTTCCAGGTTCACTGGTTTATGTGCATAGAGTTGTTTGTAGTAATCTCTGATGGTAGTTTGTATTTCTGGGGAATCAGTGGTGATATCCCATTTCTCGTTTTTTATTGCATCTATCTGATTCTTCTCCCTTTTCTTTTTTATTAATCTGGCTATCGGTCTGTCTATTTTGTCGATCTTTTCAAAAAACCAGCTCCTGGATTTATTGCTTTTTTTGAAGGGTTTTTTGTGTCTCTGTTTCCTTCAGCTCTGCTCTGATCTTAGTTATTTCTTGTCTTCTGCTAGCTTTTGAGGTTTTTTGATCTTGCTCCTCTAGCTATTTCAATTTTGATGATAAGGTGTCGATTTTCGATCTTTCCTCGCTTCTCATGTGGGCATTTATTGCTATAAATTTCCCTCTAGATACTGCTTTAAATGTGTGCCAGAGATTCTGGTATGCTGTGTCTTTGTTCTCATTGGTTTTGAAGAACATCTTTATTTCTGCCTTCATTTCATTGTTTATCCAGTCGACATTCAGGAGCCAGTTGTTCAGTTTCCATGAAGTTGTGTGGTTCTGAGTTAGTTTCTTAATCCTGAGTTGTAATTTGATTGCACTAATTTGATCTTCATCCCAGAAGGGTACCCGCCAGATGTCAGCCAGAGCTCTTCTTTATGAGGTGCCTCTTTGGATATATGGGCTTCAGGGAGCTGCTTGAGGAGACAGTCTGTCCCTTTTGAGAGCTGAAGTGCTGTGCTGGGAGCTCCATTGCTGTGAATGGAACAATGTTTAAGTCTGCTGCAGCAGAACTCATAACCGCCTCTTTTCCCAGGTGCTCTGTCCCGGGAAGGTGGGGCTTTATTTATAAGTTTCTGACATGCAGCTGCCTTTTTTCAGAGATGCCCTGCCCAGCAAGGAGGTAGTCTAGTCACAGTCTGCCAGCAGAGGTGTTGCTGAGCTGCCGTGGGCTCTGCCCAGCTGCTGTGTAAATTTCCTTGTGGTTACGTTTACAGAGGTACAGTTAGAACTGCCTTGGTAATGGCGGACTGCCTCTGTAGCAGTGGATTGCCTTGGTAGCAGTGGACTGCCTCGGTAATGGCGGATGCCCTTACCCCCAGAGAGCTGGACCGTCCTGGGTCCAGCTGCACTTGGTGTGAAACTCTCAATCCAGAGCTTTTCAGATTGTTGGTCTTTCTGGGGATGACACCTGCTGAGCAAGATCACCTGGCTCCCTGCTTTCAGACCCTCTTTTTCAGTTGAATGGGCAGCTCTGTCTCCCAGGCGTTCCAGGCACCAGTTGAAACGGATACCCAGATTTGTGTGAGTTTTTGTATGGAAACCCATAGTGCCAGCTGAAACAGCCAAGCTGGAAACTTGTGGTGCTTTTTGGCCCAGGAATCTCCTGGTCTATGGGTAGTAAAAACTGCAGGAGAAGTGCAACATCTGAACCAGAGTGCTGGAGTGGATGGAAAAGCCCCTGATGGCCTCCATTGGGTGGGGGGTGGGGTCCTCCGGTGATTGCACTTCCCGAGTGAGGCAGTGCTCTACTCTGTCTCAGCTTGCTCTTCTTGGGCTACACCCACTGTGCAACCAGTCCCATTGAGATGCACCCGGTACCTCCTTTGGAAATGCAGAGATCACTCACTCACTCTCTGTGTTGCTCTCACTGGGAACTTCACTCCAGAGCTGTTCCTATTTGGCCATCTTGGCTCTCCCCCATTAAGTAACTTCTTATCCCTCAGCCCTCTCCTACCCTTCCCTATCAGCAAATGTCTATTCCACACTCTACACCTATGTGAAAACATTATTTAGCTCCCACTTATAAATGAGAAGACATGGCATTTGTCTTTTTGTTTCTGAGTTGTTTTACTTAAGAAGATGACCACCACTTCCATTCATGTTGCTGCAAAAGACATGGTTGCATCCTTTTTGTGGCTGAATAGTGTTCCATTGTATACATATACCACATTTTCTTTATCCAATCATCCACTGATGGACACTTAGGTTGATTCCATATCTTTGCTTCCAGTACAGATATCCTTTCTTTCTTTCAGGTTTTTTTTTTGGTGGGGGGGGATGGAGTCTCACTCTGTCACCCAGGTTGCAGTGCAGAGGCACCATCTTGGCTCACTGCAACCTCTGCCTCCCAGATTCAAGTGATTCTCCTGCCTCAGCCTCCCAAGTAGCTGGGGCTACAGGCGTGTGCCAACACAACTGGCTAATTTTTGTATTTTTAGTAGAGACGGGGTTTCACCATATTGGCCAGGCTGGTCTCAAACTCCTGATGTCTAGTGATCCACCTGCCTCAACTTCCCAAAGGGCTAGGATTACAGGCATGAGCCACCATGCCCAGCCAGTGCAGATATCTTTTTGATATAATAATTTTGTTTCCTTTGGGTAGATATTCAGTAGTGGGTTGCTGGATTGAATGATAGTTCTATTTTGGTTCTTTGAGAAATCTCCACACTGTTTTTCATAGAGATTGTACTAATTTACATTCCCATGAACAGTGTATAAGTATTCCCTTTGCTCTGCATCCTCACCAACACTGGTTGTTTTTTTAATAATAGCCATTCTGGCTGGTGTAGGATGAAATCTCACGGCATGTGAATAGCTATCTTGCTAAAGGGTGTGGCTCACTTTACCATGAAACAAAATCTTTTAGTGGCAATTAAAACACTCACATGAGGCCAGGCAGGGTGGTTCACACCCGTAATCCCAGCACTTTGGGAGGCTGAGGCAGATGGATCACTTGAGGTCAGGAGTTCAAGACCAGCCTGCCAACATGGCAAAACCCCATCTCTACTAAAAATACAAAAATTAGCCAGGTGTGGTAGTCAATGCCTGTAATCCCAGCTATTCAGGAGGCTGAGGCAGAAGAATCACTTGAACCCGGGAAGCGGAGGTTGTAGTGAGCCGAGATCATGCCACTGCACTCCAGCCTGGATAATAGAGCAAGACTCTATCTCAAAAACAAACCAACAAAAAATGCTTACATGTTAAGGATCTACCATAAAATTTGATATGCACATAGAGGTTAAAGATAGGTCTAGGCTGAGTGTACTTGTAGCTCCATGAATCTACATAAAAATCAGTCATCTACTTTTTCCTTTACAGCACTATTCATGTGGAAGGGGGACAGGGAAGTGATGAGTAGAGGAGGGCATGGTCCCTGGCTAGGGCTCCACCTTTGGGCCTGTGACCACGGGCCTAAGTGAGGACAGGCACTTTTGTTTTCCTGCCCAAATGTTGCATTTCCGTAGACCACTCTAGACTGCTATGCCCCCATTCTGTGCTTATAAAAACCTTGGGACATAGCAGGCAGACACACAAGTGCCTGGACATTGAGAGGAACACATCAGCTGAATAAGACACAAGCAACCGACGTCGAGGGGAGCATGCCAGCAGAAGAATGTACCGACACATGCCAGCAGGCTGGTAGGCCATTGACAGGCAGAATGACAGAGTTTGTTGGGAGAGGTCAGAGGAAAGCCTGGGTTGCTGAGAGGAAAGCCTGGGTTTCCAGGAGAAAACCGTCTCCCTTCTCCCCCAACTGCTGAGAGCTAATTCCACTCAATAAGACCTTGCACTCATCCTCCAAACCCACGTGTGATCTGATTCTTCCAGTACACCAAGGCAAGAAACCCGAGATACAGAAAGCCCTCCACCCTTGTGATAAGGCAGGGGGTCTAATAGAGCTGGTGAACACAAGATGCCTATGGATGGCTAAACTAAAAGAGCACCCTGTAACACACGCCCAGTGGGGCTCCAGAAGCTATAAACATTCACCCCTAGATGCTGCCCTGGGGTTGGAGCCCCACAGCCTGCCCGTGTGCCTGCTCCTCTGAGGGGTTTGAGCAGTGGGGCACTGGAGAAGTGAGCCACACCCCCATCGCATGCCCTTTGAGGGAAATGAGGGAACTTTTCCCACTTCACTGTGG
Source organism: Cacajao melanocephalus (assembly GCA_963573385.1). Taxonomy (NCBI): domain Eukaryota; kingdom Metazoa; phylum Chordata; class Mammalia; order Primates; family Pitheciidae; genus Cacajao; species Cacajao melanocephalus. The sequence goes on from CAUYLG010058292.1 coordinate 6,448, forward strand.
CTGAGATAGCCAGATACCTACCTACCTGATACTCATTTTCCCTTACTTCTTTACTGAATATAACAGACTGTATACAGGTGCCCAAAGGTGTCCACATCCTGATCCCTGGAACCCATGAATATGTAACTTTGTGTGGCAAAAATGACTTTGCAGATGTATTAGGTTGGTGCAAAAATAATGGCAAAAACTGCAATTACTTTTGCAGCAACCTAATAATTAGGTTAAACATCCTGAGATAGGGAGATGAGCCTGAGTTGTCTAGGTGCACCCTGATGTAATCACAGGGTCCCTAAAAGAGGGAGAGAGGAGGGTCAGAGAGCGAAAGCTTGGAAGACACTAGGCAGCTGGCTTTGAACATAAAGAAAGGGACAATGGACGTCCCCCTAGAGCCTCCAGAAGGAACACAGTCCTGCCAGCACCTTAATTTTAGACTTCTGAGCTCCAGAACCGCAAGATAATATATTTGGGTTGTTATAATCCACTAAATGTGTGGTAATTGGTTACAGCAACCGCAGGGGAGAAACACCCACACACCCACACACTAGGCAATGGGTTCAACAGAAAAATCTATTTTTTTCTAAACATTCTTCCAATTGACACTTTGTAAGTTCAGTGGTGCTGGGAGCTCCTGGGAAGGGGTCTTATTTTGCTTGTTTTTCTTCCTTCCTCCTGTTCTCCTGATTTATGTCTGGAATACAGATGGGGTGGTAGAAGAGTCAGCAGCTTTTTTCTTTTTCTTTTTTTGAGATGGAGTCTCACTCTCTCTCCCAGGCTGGAGTGCAGTGGGATGATATTGGCTCACTGCAACCTCCTCCTCCCAGGTTCAAGTAATTCTCCTGCCTCAGCCTCCCTAGTAGCTAGGATTACAGGAGTGTGCCACCATGCCTGGCTAATTTTTGTATATTTAGTAGAGATGGGGTTTTGCCATATTGCCAGGCTGGTCTTAAACTCCTGACCTCAAGTGATCTGCCTGCATTGGCCTCCTAAAGTGCTGAGATTACAGGCGTGAGCCACCGTGCATGGTCAGTAGCTTTTGTGGGAGTCCACATACTAAGGGAAGAAGGTGCCGACATCCCAGAACTCCAGCCCTGGTTTTCCACCTCCAGAATTCTTATAAGTGAGGGAGAAGTAAATGGTGCTCTTGTTGAAACACTATTTCTGCCAACCAAACATAGTATTGAAATTCTACAAGCACTTTCAAGTCAAGCTTTTTATGTTTCTTAACACCCTGCCCCCTAGGAAACAGGAGACTGTGCAGACTTTGAAGGTTGACTGAAAGAAAGAACTGGAAATCACCCTTTTTCTAGACACCTCCAGTACTTCACTCATCAGTTAGGTCCCAAGAATTATATAAAGCCTGTGTGATGAGAATAAAACAGATGTTTTTGTTCTTTGATTACACACAATATAGCATAAACAACAACAATAACAAAAACCTGACATACATACATGCAAAAAGTTTAATAGTGTTTTAGGAAAATCTTACACATTTGCCAAGAGAAAAAAATAAATGAATGGATTACAATAAAGTCACCTTTTAAATAATTTAGACTGAATTTTATTATAACAGCACTTTATTATTTTATTCTATTTTAAAAAAGATCACACTCATGATTCTAAGCTAACCTTTGAAGAAGGCTATATTGTATGTGAAATTAATAGAAAACGAATGTTTAAACTTATCTCAAGTATAGGTAGGTGGATATAAAGATAGATAGACAGTAGATAGAAAGACAGATGATAGAGATGATAGATGATGGATAGACCAGAGGTCCTCAACCTTTTTGACACAAGGAACCAGTTTCACGGAAGACAATTTTTCCATGGACTGGGTGGGAAGGTGGTTTTAGGATGATTCAAGGGCATGACATTTGTTGTGTACTTTATTTCTATTGTGATTCCATTGTAATATAGAATGCAATAATGCTACAACTCACCATCATGTAGAATCAGTGGAGCCCTAAGCTTGTTTTCCTGCAACTAGATGGTCCCATCTGGGGGTGATGGGAGACAGTGACAGATCAATAGGCATTAGATTCTCATAAGGAGCACACAGTGCAACCTAGATACCTCACATGCACGGTTCGCAATAGAGTTCTTGCTCCTGTGAGAATCCAATGCGGCCTCTAATCCGACAGGAGGCGGAGCTGAAGCAGTAATGTGAGCGTTGGGGAGTGGCTGTCAATAAAGATGAAGCTTCGCTCTCACCTGCTGCTCCTTTCCTGCTGTGTGTGTCAGTTACTAACAGGCCACCGACTGGTACCACTCCATGGCCTGGGGGCTGTGGACCCCTGGGATAGAGGATAAACAATCAATAGGTGACGAATTAGACAACTGATAGAGTTAGACACATAGAGATACATAGACAATTTATAGATTGATAGAAATATAGATGGTAGGTGGAGGATGGATAGATAAGTTTACCCATTAAGAAAAACATCGAGTATGCTGAGCGTTAATAAATAAGAAGGCTGTGCTTGCTGTGCAAATATTCACGGCTGGTCATTTCATGATGTGCAGATTCTGTGCCTATTTCACTAGACAGAAAATGGATGCTAACATATTTGGTTCTTTTCTAAAAAGCATTACAGGCTGGGCGTCGTGGCTCACGCCTGTAATCCCAGCACTTCAGGAGGCCGAGGAGGGAGGATCACTTGAGGTCATGAGTTCTACACCAGCCTGACCAAAATACACTAAAAATACAAAAAATTAACCAGACGTGGTGACACGTGCCTATAGTCCCAGCTACTAAGGAGGCTGAGGCAGGGAAATCGCTTGAGCCTGGGAGGCGGAGGTTGTGGTGACCCGAGTTGGCGCAACTGCACTCCAGCCTGGCTGACAGAGTGAGACTCCGTCTCAAAAAAAAAAAAGTGTTACATATAATTTTACCTATTCACACAAGGATCAATGAATAAACAAAATATGTTAGATATTTTCAATTCGTACAGTCTAACATGATTCATTCATGAACCGGAATGAAGCTCTAATACAGGCTACTATATGTGTGAACCTCAAAATCACCATGCCCAGGAAATGAAGCCGGTCAAAAAAGACCACATATTGCATATTGCATCATTCAATTTACATTAAATTTCAAGAATAGCTAAATCTATGGACAGAAAACAGAAAAGAAGTGGTTTCCTGGGACTAGGAGAAAAGGAGAATGGAGAGTGACTGCTTATGAACTAGATAGTGATGATAATTGCACAATACTGTGAATGCAGTATATCGGGCGTGTCTAACCCCTAGGACTGGTTCCTGTCCGAGGCTTGTTAGGAATCAGGCCACACAGCAGGAGGTGAGCGGCAGGGGAGCGAGCAAAGCTTCATGTGTATAGACAGCTGCTCCGCACGGTTCACATTGCCACCTGAGCTCCACCTCCTGTCAGATCAGCAGTGGCATTAGATTCTCATAGGAGAGCAAACTCTAATGTGAACTGGGCATGCGAGGGATCTAGGTTGCATGCTCCTTATGAGAATCTAATGCCTAATGATATGTCACTGCCTCCCATCCCCCCAGATGGGACTGTTTACTTGCAGGAAAATAAGCTCAGGGCTCCCACCTATTCCACTTTATGGTGGTATAATTATTTCCTTATATATTACGATGGAATAATAATAGAAATACAGTGCACAATAAATATAATGTACTCAGATCTTCCTGAAACCAACCTCACAACCCCGCCACCACCATCCTCAGTGCCTGCTGCCAAAAAGGTTGGGGACCACTGCACTAAATGCCACTGAATCATACATTTCAAAACGGTGAAAACAGTCCATTTCATGTTGTATGAGTTTTACCTGAAAATAGAAGGTGAAACTCATGGAATTACTAAACTTCAGACACATTTTATTTAAACGAGTAATATTTCTTTTTAAAAGATTACTTTGGCCGGACACGGTGTCTCATGTCTGTAATCACAGCACTTTGGGAGGCCGAAGCCGGCAGATCACAAGTTCAGGAGTTCAAGACCAGCCTGACCAATATGGTGAAGACCTGTCTCTACTAAGAATACAAAAATTAGCTGGGTGTGGTTGTGCACACCTGTAGTCCCAGCTACTCAGGAGACTGAGGCAGGAGAATTGTTTAGACCCAGGGCCAGAGGTTGCAGTGAGCCAAGATCGCGCCACTGCACTCTAGCCTGGGCAACAGAGCAAGACTCTGTCTCACAAAAAAAAAAAAAAAAAAAAGAAAAGAAAAAGAAAAAAGAAAAGAAAAGAAAAGATTATTTCAAAGTAAAAGAAGAAAAAAGAAAAACCAGGAGATGCAAAGCACTAGGTGCCCTGGGTCTTTCAGGAGTTTAACTAGGTTAATCTCATATTCCGGAATGGCTTTAAGTTTAAATGTCAAGGCAATAAAACATTCAGTGGTCCTTTTAAACATAAAAATCAAAAGACATTCCTTCTAAACCAAACAAATCCCCTTTTGGGTGTAAAACCAAAAATGCATACAGTAAAAAAAAAAAAAGAAAAAAATTCAATACTAGACCTTTTTTTGTATCCCCTCTCTTTTCCTCCAGTCTTAAACATGAAGTGGCCTTTAGGAATTTCTTTTAACTTCTCTAAATTTTTATATGTAGTGAATCATGTATTAATACATATGGATGTGTGCCATTTAAAATATTTTAAATAATGAATGAATAACACTTATGCCTATCTTTATAATGATTATGCCTGAGAAATAAACAAGGAAAGACTGATAATAAACAATTATCTTATAATAATTTAATCTTATCTAATATCATTAGATAAAATATTAGATAAAATAATATGAATAATTAATAATTACAATATTATCAGACAAGATAGCAATAATTAATCTTATCAAATAATTTTCAAAATAAAAAACTCATGGGTAAAATATTCCACCTTGTAATCAAAATAGAATATAACATAATAAAGGCAAAACAAAACTTTACCTTCATGTGTTGGTTCTTCCTTCTTTCCTCTAGTTCCTTACCAAAGGAGCAGTGGATTTGGTAAGTTAGGAAGTGTCAGATCTGCCTTTCAGCAAACCACATGCCTATCCAGGGAGTCAGCTCACAAGTCATGCATCAGTTAAAAGGACAGATGGTAGACCCATTGCTTTTAGTAAAGAGACAGGCACTGTGATTCAGGAACACAGATTTTTCAAAAAGTGGAGAGAGGCAGTTACAATAGACCTATGCAATTTACAACATTTTTGCACAGCTATTGTTTTCTTAAAGTTTCCAATTATTTTTCACCAGTCCGGTGTCCATCAGAAAAATACACATCGCCGTCACTTCATTTCAAACATGAAGATGTTCTGTGCAGAGCCCTGGGTCCTTGCACTATGATCTGGAACTTTCCAGGACTGTTGCCTAGGGGAACGTTTCTCACTGCATCCTTGACTATTTTTACTGCTCTTTTTATTCTGTTTTATTCTCCTCAGATTTTCTTTGTTTTTCCAGGAGTGTGTCCTTGGGACTTTATTTTTCTGGAAGCATGGTTGGGATACAAATTTAGGCAAACACGCATGTTTATAATTCTAGGTAGGCTTATTATAATATTCCTTCAGATATCTGAAAACTCTGCTTCATTCTTTCTGATATATTGTGTCTTTTTGGTAAGAAGTCTAAAGCTGGTAAAAGTTTTTTTTTTTAATTTGTAGATAAAAGTCTTTTTCGTTTTCCTCTGTTTATGGAATGTATCTAGTGAGCATCTGGCTTTTTTACCCCTTGAAATACACGTGGAGTAGACCCATTCTCCATAGCCAAAAGACAGAAGCTACCCAGGTGTCCATCAACAGATGAATTTCAACGTGGTGAAACCCTGTCTCTCCAAAAAAATGGGCAAACAGGAAATGTGTTATATACATAAAAGGAATATTATTCAGCCTTTAAAAGGAAGGAAATTCTAGCAAGTAGTACAACGTAAATAAACCTGAAAGACGTTATGCTATGTAAAAAATAGACCAGATGCAAAAAACCAAATAGTGGTTGGGTGCAGTGGCTCATGCCTACAATCCCAGCACATTGGGAGGCCAAGGTGAGAGGATGGCTTGAGACCAGGAGTTCAAGACCAGTCTGTGCAACAGAGTGAGACCCCATCTTTACAAAAAACAACAAAATTAGCTGGGTGTGGTAGTCTATGCCTGTGATCCCAGCTACTTGGGAGGCTGAGGCAGGAAGATCACTTGAGCCCAGGAGGTTGAGGTGAGCTATGATCACATCACTGCATCCCAGCCTGGGCAACAGACTAAGATCTTGTTTCAGAAACACACACACACACACACACACACACAAATAGTGCATGATGGGGGTTCCAGGAATGGGAATGAGGAGGTAGTGTTTAATGCAGACAGAGTTTCAGTGAAGAAGGTGAAAGAATTCTGGGGATGGATGGTGGTGATGGTTACACAACCACGTAAATGTCCTTAAAGCCCCTGAAATGTATACTTAAAGTGGTAAGTTTTATAATGGTTGAAGTTTCAAATTTTATTAATATATAATATTATATTTATGTATACACACATACACAAGAGCACACACACTCACACACACATATATGTATATGTATATATATATATATATATATAAAACGACATTAAAAAAATAAATCTGTGGTGGGGCGTGGCAACTCACATCTGTAATCCACCTGTAATCCCAGCACTTTGGGAGGCTGAGGTGGGTGGATCTCTCTAGCCCAGGAGTTCAACACCAGCCTGGGCAACATGGCAAAACCTTTTCTATACAAAAAAAAAACACAGAAAACAAAAATTAGTCAGATGTGATGGCTCACACCTGTAGTTCTAGCTACTTAGGAGGCTGAGGCAGGAGGATTGCTTGAGCCTGGGAGGTTGAGGCTACAGTGAGCCATGTTTGCACCACGACATTCCAGCCAGGGCGACAATGTGAGACTCTGTCTCAGATAGATAGATAGATAGACAGACAACTGGGAGGAACTTTGGCATTGTACTTTGTAATGAGTTTCTCATCACTCAAAACATGTAGTAGCAGATCATGGGCACCATTATAAAGAGCTAGCTCAGCAGTCACATGGCTTGCTGTTCTTTTGCAAGCTCGGCTCTGCATATGGTCTTCAGAGTGCCATCGAATTGAAGCACAAATGGTATTTATTCCATGAAAGCCAACCTTGCACGATGCAGGGGTATTCCCACTAGTTGAACGATGTCAACCACTTTTTACAGAGGTTACTAGAAGCCTTGCTTTGTAATCTGGCAAAAGGCATCAGAAGGTACTGTGTCTAAAGTGAACTTGATCTCAAAATATTTCCAAATCTATGCAAAATTAATATTTCCAAAGGCAAAGCAATTTCCTGCCATCTGCCCCCAAGCTTTGAGATAGAAATGAAAATCATTAAGAAGAGAATATCATGCCACTGTATTTCCATTGAATACTACACCATACCTAAGAGACTAGAAGATAAATAAACAAAATCTGTGAGTTTTCTAAAACAGATTAACATTAATGGAAAAAAATAGTTTTGTCTATGTCCAAATGTTGCTCATAGTTGTAAGGTACAGTAGAAGTTATAGAGTAACAAAAGCAGTTTTCTTAAATCTTTCCTTTTTAGCTTTCTGGATGTTCTATTGCATTTGACAAAGTCAATCCACTTCTTGAAATTCCTTTACACCTGGCTCCCATGGTGAAATGTGATCTCGTTTCTTCCTGCTGACTTCTTAGCTGTCTCAAGTCCCCTTTCACTTGGCTTTGCATGGAAACACCAACAGAAATCCATCATGGACCTTTTTTCTTCTCATTCTCCAGACTTCTTCTGCACAATCTCATTCCTGCCCCAAGCTTCAGTCACCATAGGTCCTCCCATAATTATGAAGGCTAAGAAGTCCCACAGTCGCCACCAGGTCAATACTGAAAATCCCCTTTTGTTTTAATACTTCTGTTACAAGCAGCTCCGTACCCCTACATCCGAATGTCAATAAGAAATTGCTATTTCTTTTTTTCTTTTTCCTTTCTTTTTTTTTTTTTACCAAGAGGCTTGCTCTGTCACCTAGGCTGGAGTGCAGTGGCACGATCTTGGCTCACAGCAACCTCTGCTTCCCAGCTTCAAGCGACTCTCCTTCCTCAGCCTCCCAAGTAGCTGGGATTACAGGCATGTGCCACCATGCCAGGCTAATTTTTGTATTTTTAGTAGAGACAAGGTTTCAACATGTTGGCCAGTCTGGTGTCGAACTCCTGACCTCAAGTGATCTGCCCACCTTGGTCTCCCAAAGTACTGGGACTACAGGCTTGAGCCACCATCCCCAGCCTAGAAATTGCTATTTCTATTTAATAGTAATAATAGAAATCACTAGCATGTATTGAGGACTTCTACTATGCCAGGGACTGTTAGGTGGTTTAGACAAATTAGCTCATTTCATTATCATAATAACTATATTATTATTCTCAGTACATCAAGGAAGAAAATGAGGCACAGTATGATCAACTTACTGGCCTGTGATAATGGCATAACTGGGAGTCTTACCCCAAAAGTTTGGCTCCAAAACCCATGCTGGGAATCATGACATACCGTAACAAATTCAACACACATGACATTCACCCCACTCTCCAAATCCCTCCCTCCTCCCTAAAATCCCTAAATCAATACATTCCAATCTCATCCTCTCCTTTCCCTAAACAGGTGTTTGAGAACTATCACCTTTAACCTCATATCCAATGTGTCAATGGGTCCTTCCAAGCTGATTGCTTATGTGTGTATTTCCTTTCATTTCTATAGCCACAGAGATAGTTGAAACAACACAAGTCAAAGTGAGAGAAACAGTGAATGAGCAAGAAGTCAGAACAGAAACTGACAGCAGCCAAGGAGAGACCTTAACATGAAGGAAGGGCATAGAAAGGTTGCCTTGGGGAAGATCAGAGTCCAATCATCTCCTGGACATCAAACATTCTAATTGATGGATTGAGACTATGCCTTGAGATTTAACATGATTGTGCCAGAGCTCTGTATGAGTTTCCTGTGGCTGCTAAAACAAATACCAAAAATGCTGACTGAAAACAACACAAATTTATTCATGTGCAGTACTGGAAATCAGAAGCCCTAAATGAATCTCCTCCGGCTAAAGTCACAATGTCAGCCAGTTTGGTTCCTTCTGGAAGCTGAAGGAAAGAATCCATTTCCTTGCAATTTTTACCTCCTAGATGCTGCCTGCATTCATTGGCATGTGGTTTCTTCCTTTACCTTCAAAACCAGCAACAAGCAGAGACTGTCTCATATCTCATCATTCTAACCTCCATTTCTGCCTCTTAGGAGCCCTTGCAATTACATGGGGTCCACTTGGATAACCCAGAATAATCTCCTTATTTTAGGATCAGCTGATGAGCAAACTTAATTTTTGCTCCAACTTTGATTCCCCTATTGCTATGTAAGGTAACATTTTCATAGGTTCTGGGAAAGAGGATGTAAATATTGTTAAGGATCTTGAGATGACACCATCCTGGAGCAGAGTTGACCCTAAATGCAATGACAAGTGTCCTTCTAAGAGACAAAAGAGGATACAATGCAGACACAGAGGAGGCGGCCATGTGGAGACGGAGGCAGAGACTGGAGTGATGGGGCCACAAGCCCAGGGATGCTGGAGCCCCCAGGAGCTGGGAGATGCAGCAAGTGTCCTTCCCTAGAGCCTCCAGAGAGAACGAAGCCCTGCCCACACCTTGATCTCAGACTTCTGGACTCCAGAACTGTGGGAGCATAAATTTCTGTTTTAAGACACTCAGTTAGTGGTGGTTTGTGTGGCAGTCCTGGGAAACACATACAGATTGTGCCCACGTTTGAAGGCTAATTAGGAATCATTAACAAACCACACAGTTTCTGTTTAAGCTAAATATTTCCTTTGCCTTTTTCTTTTTTGTAAGGTATCCAGGGCAACATTTAGAAGCTTAATTTTCTCTCTAATAGCTTTGAGTCATTTGTTTCTTTCGCTTTACTCATAAGAGAATTCTATCTTTAACGACCATGTTCCAAAGTGTTTGGATACTTCTATAAAATACGTTAGTGCTTTTTTGAATTGAGTTTGCTTTTTAGTGAATCTCTAAGCTTGTCCACTTACAAACACACACCTGTATTTATAATCAAGTAAATCTCAGTATATTTCAATCTCCTGATTATGCCAGGAATCAAAGGTCAGTGTGCACAAGGACTGCTTTCCTCTTCACTATTTTAAGAACAACTTAAAACTTGCTCCATGAGTCACCTCTGGTCTGTTAACTAAGGTCGCTTCTTCTAATTCATGAAAGAGACATCTTACCACAAAGGAAAGCACTTCACATGGTGTCCTACAGAATTTTGAGTATTCATGACGTATAGGACATCTTTCTGAAATGGACAGTTTCATGCTGAAGGAGAGGTCATTTGCCATTTTTATTCTGAAAAGTGAAATGGATCTTGGAATCCATCCACATGTAAGAAGAATGTCCTAGAATAGGGGTTTGCAACCCCATGGGTCATGGAGTGCTACCAGCCTGCACATATGAGGGATCTAGGTTGGGGTCTTCTTATGAGAATCTAATGCCTGACGATCCGTTACTGTCTCCCATCACCCCCAGATGGGACCACCTAGCTGCAGCAGAGCAAGCACGGGGCTCCTGTGGATTCTACATGATGGTGAGTTGTAGAATTATTTCATTATATATTACAATGGGATAATAATAGAAATAAAGTCCACAATAAACGTAATGTGCTTGACTCATCCTGAAACCATATGCCCTATCCCCATACTGCTCCATGGAAAAATTGTCTTCCATGAAATCGGTCCCTGGTGCCAAAAAGGTTAGAGACTGCTGCCCTAGGAGATTTCTAGGCCATGCCACTTAGGGGTAAGGTCTCCATCAGCCTTCAGCGTTCAGAACTACTTTCAGTGACATGCTTGCTTTCTTCCTCACAAGCTCCTAGGAAAGCTTCCATGTGGAATCCCCTAGAAGCCGTTTAATTTTTATTTCAAGAGGCAGCTTGTCTGAAAGAAGACAAGTCAGCAAAAATGTAAGCCAAAACAGAAGAGTCTTGACTCTTTAAATATAGATTTTTAAAACTAGACTTTATTTTTAGAGCAGTCTAAGCTGCAAAATTGAGCAGAAGGCACAGAAATTTTTATATATCCCTCCCCCCACACACACATCCTCTTCGGCATTATCAATATCTCTCAGCAGAGTGAGACGTTTGTCACAATGGATGAACCCACATGGAGACATCATAGTCACCCAAAGTCCGTAGTTTTCATTAGGGCTCCCTCTTCGTGTTAACTCCAGAATTCTGAGTATTCATCATTTATAGAATATCTTTCTGAAATGAATAGTTTCATGTTGAAGGAGAGACCCTGTGCCATTTTTATTTGAAAAGTGAGATGGGCCAAGTGTGGTGGCTCACACCTGTAATCCCAGCACTTTGGGAGGGTGAGGCTGATGGTTCACCTGAGGTCAGGAGTTAGAGATCAGCATGGGCAATATGGTAAAACCCCGTCTCCACTAAAAATACAAAAATTAGTTGGACATGGAGGTGTGCACCTGCAGTCTTAGCTACTCAGGAGTTTGAGGCAGGAGAATCACTTGAACCCGGGAGGCAGAGGTTGCAGTGAGCCAAGATTGTTTCACTGCACTCCAGCCTGGACAACAGAGTGAGACTCCATCTCAAGAAAAAAAAAAAGTGAGATGGGTCTTGGTTTTTGCTGAATTACCCATCCAGGATTGAGGTCTTTGATGGGATTCATTAATAATTGCTAACATTTCCTTGCCTTTCCCTGTCTGTAATTCACTGGCCTGTGTGGTCTGGGTGGGGGAGGAAAGGGCTAACCTTCCATGATCTCATCTTCTTGTAGTTGGTTTTCTACCAAGTGAAATTTTAGGGACCCAGAGCAGAGAAACCTGTGTCTGTGAGTTCCATCATTCTGGGTGCTGATGGTCCTGGTAAGAGACAGTGATAGATAAACAGCTTTCATCTTGCCCAGAAATCCCCATCAGCATGTCTGCCCAAGCTGGGTCAGGCTAGTTCACTTCTCCACGATGTATTTTCTCTATAGGTGGATGTGCACCATGCTAAGCAGAATTTTCTCCAGCCTAATTTGCAGAGATAACTCAACTGTGCTCAGGGGATCCAGAGGGTTTCTCTGACATGTTCCTTATATTTATTTACTTATTTTCCACACTGCTGTTCTATTTTAAAGTATGCTGTTGAGAAAATCTGGAAGCATTTAGGTACATGCAACAGAACAGGGGATTCCTACTGACTGTGCTACAAGGACAAGAAGCAAAACAAAAATACCCTCTCATTTTCATCGAGGTGGCCAGTAGCCTATATTGCCATTTAAGGTTTACCCTAGACAGATAAGGGCAAGTTCCCATGGAAAATTCCTAAAAGTCTGTTTCTGCTCAAATAAAGATCCAACCCCACTAGTTATTAGTCTGCCCCCGGGATTTCTGAGCTATGCAAGCCCATGAGTTTGAAGTAGAGATTTCCTGTGTAGACTTTTTTTTTTCCCTCCAGTCATCCAAGGGTATTCACTAGGTCAGCCCTTCTGACTACAGAGTTTGGGAAGCAGTGGGGTTTGCAGTCATGTGACTCAGAAAGTTACTTTTACAACCCCTGTTAAGAAAATTACATAGTGATCCACAGAGTCCTTTAGAATGTTAGACTTTCACATTGAAATCAGAACCTCCAGGAACTGCAGTTTATACACGAAACAGTCAGTGCACCTCCAGAGACCCTGCCTTGGGGTGAACGCTGGATAGAAGGATGAAAGACACAGCAATAAAGTTGAAATAAATGACTGTAGGTTCACTGGATCCTAAATATAAATATTAACTACAGACAGGGTGCAGGTAGTATGTTCAGCTCTCTCTATACAGCACTGCAATCTGTCTTTACAACACCTCCAAGAGGTAAAATTACCCTTACTGTACCCTTGAGAAATCTGGTTTTAGGAAGGGAGAATAGTGTGTTCTAGGTCTCCTGGCCAAGAAATAGCAAGTAGGAGGAGGAGTCGGTTTGAGCTCTACTGTCTGTCTGACTCAATCACCAATTGCTCTGCTGTTGGTTAAAGGACATCCTACAACCCTTGCAAGAAAAGTGGATTTTACAGATCTTCCAATGGGGGCGGAAGGATGATGGCTTCCCCATGGTAAGAGCCTCCTGGGACTCCTGGGCTGCAAGTTTCCTTATCTCCACATTTCTAGAGGAAACGGGGTCTCAATGGAGGGTCAGGGTTGGATGATGGGAAGTGAGCTAGCAAACCTGTTTGGATTTCCCTCTGAATGCATGAGTCTAGGGCACTGAATTTAAAGAGCAGGCACTTCTCAATCATGTCTTTTCCATGCCTCACTTTTTAAAATTGGCATGCCATCAGCCTGCTCCCAGGGCATCTCAGCAGACAGGATTGGTTCCACAAGGAAATGGTAGCATTAGGCTTGTAAAAAAAAAAAAAAGCTTTATATATATATATATATATTTTTTCACAGATGTCTTTTGTAGATCAAAGACAAAGCAGGCAAACGCTGATGATAGGGACATGTCAAAAAGCTGGTTCAGGAAGAGAAATGCTGCTAACCAGAGGAACAGTGAAAAGCAGTGGCTGGTAAAAGTCACTGGCACATCCAGCAACAAGCTGCAATCTGTCAGGTTCCATGGCATTTGGCTACTAAGAAGGCTCCCACCTTTTGTTAATCACTGAGCTCAGTATTATTCTTTTGCTTGAAGTACATTCTGTAGCTCCAAGGACTACATTGGAGCTACAGAATGAAGTTCCTGCCCTTCATTTGATCATCCTCCTTACCCTCCACATGGATTAGCAAACAGATGACTTTAATTTAACCGACATGTACTCCAAACCTCCTGTATTTAAGGATCTCTCTTGGTGCTTCAAGGGATTCAACAATTAATAAAACATGGACCCTGCTCTAGGAACACAGCACCAAGCAAGCAGGCAACGTTAGCAGGACAAATATCAAAACAAAAAAGACTAAATGCAGCAAAACATGCATTTTGTTTTAAAAAACGACCAAACGACAAGATTTCATAATCCTTTATTTGTGGATTTATTGTACAAATGACGTCCTGGGACTTTTCTAATCTAGGTGTTTCTTTTTATTAGCATGTGTGTAATTAAAAAATAATTGATTAAGGTGAAATTCACATGATGAAGTAAACCATCTTAAAGTAACAATGGAATGGCATTTCGTACATTCTCAATGTTGTGCAACCATCATCTGCATGTAGTTCCAAAATGTTTCCGTTGCTAAAACCCTGCACCCATTCATCGGTTTCTTTCCACTGCTCACTCCCTCTCATCCCATACACGAAATTTTCAAAGCAGAATTGAATTAGTTGACTTGACATTTTACTTAGTTCACACTTGTAAGGAATTTAAACCATTATGTTTGAGTTACCCATCTAATTTCAGTAAACCTGTGCCTTTAGCCACACTTTGATAAACCATTTTTTGGGTGCAGATTGTCCAGGTAGCACAAGTATGTAGAGATATTAATAGATATTATCTATTAAGTGCGCCAATAATAATCCTTCTGGATAAACTAGTATAAACAGATTTCCTTACTGCAGGGAAATCCAGACTTTTTTTTTTTTTTTTTTTTTTTTGAGGCAGGGTCTTGCTCTGTCACCCTGGCTGGAGTGCAGTGGTGAGCTCTTGGCTCACGGCAAACTCTGCCTCTCAGGCTCAAGTGATTCTCCCATATCAGCCCCTACTAAATAGCTGGAACTACAGGCATATGCCAACATGCCTGGCTAATGTTTGTATTTTTTTTTTTTTTGTAGAGATAGGATTTTGCCATGTTGCCTAGGCTGGTCTCAAACTCCTGGACTCAAGCAATCCTCCTGCCTCGGCCTCCCAAAGTCCTGGGATTATAGGCATGAGCCACTGTGCCTGGGCAAATCTAGACATTTCTTAATAGAATTCAACCTCAGTCACGTACACGTTCATTCATTCATTTGGACACCTAGTGTATGCCAAGCTCTGTGCTATACTCCAGGTGTCAAGAGGCTATGACGACATAAAAAGGTGAGCGACTATCCACAACTCAGGAAAAGCCCACATTAGCAATGGGCACGGAGGTAAGGAAATGCTGCACAGTGGAGATTGAGGAGAAGTTTGTCAAAACAGTGACGTGAACCACCACCACAGCAAAAATTAGGGATGTGCTACTTGATCTTGACAAGCCAGGCCTGCCAGCAAAAGGAAGATCCCAGAGACAGGCTGGGAAGTGCAGGGTGTGGCACAGGCCACCCATGGAAAACTTCAGCCTTGGCTTTGAAGATGATGGCAGCCCTGTAAGTCTCAGTGACGGGCTGGAAGGGATGAATGAAGAAGGAGTTGGTGGAGGAAGAAGTTGTCAAAATCTAAGACATACTCATACAACTGCAGTGACAGCACAGAAAGAAGAGCACACTGGGTCCAGAGATTCTTAAGCATCGGGATCTAAACTTGGCAACCAGTTGACTACAAGGAAGACATGAAGGAGAGGCAGAAGGCAAGGATGGCCTGAGTTTCTAGTTTAGCAGACAAGGTAAGAGATGTTGAGGAGACAGTTGTTTTTTGTTTTGTTTTGTAATTTAATCAACGGGTTTGGGGCATGCCCAGAAAGAGGCTACCTAAGGGCATTATTTGACTAATCCCTGGAACTATGTCAACACACACTGAAAACTACAGCTAGAGAAGGAATGAATTCTTAGGTATGAACCCGTGTTTCCTATCAACTCTGTGGAAGCCACCGCAGGTGGTGAGGAACTCCCAGAGGCTGTGTTTCTTACGAGGAACTGAGATGGTCCATGCTCCTTGCAGGGAAAGCATTTTATTTCTTAGGCTTATTCTTTCCTTCCTCCTGACAGGCCCTGACAAAGTGCTGGATGTAGGGCAAGACATCTGAATCTAAAGGGCAGGCACTTCTCAATTATACTTTCTCCAGGTATTGCCT
The DNA here is from genome assembly GCA_963573385.1 of Cacajao melanocephalus. NCBI lineage: Eukaryota > Metazoa > Chordata > Mammalia > Primates > Pitheciidae > Cacajao > Cacajao melanocephalus. Next base: position 22,361 of record CAUYLG010058292.1, read on the forward strand.
TTTAAAAATTGTATGCCTGCTGGGTGCAGTGGCCCACGCCTGTAATCCCAGCACTCTGGGAGGCTGAGGTGGGTGGATCACTTACTTGAGGCTTGGATTTGGTGTCCAGCCTGAGCAATGTAGTGAGACCCTGTCTGTACAAAAAAAAAAAAAAAAAAAAAAGTACAGAAACTAGCCAGGCTTGGTGGCGCACTCCTGTAGTCCCAGCTACATGGGGAACTGAGGTGGGAGAGTCGCTTGAGCCTCGGAGGCGGAGGTTACAGTGAGTCGAGATTGCACCACTGGCACTCCAGCCTGGGCAACAGAGTGAGACACCGTCTCAAATAAATAAATAAAAGCCACCGGGCATCAGCGTGCTCCCGGGGCATCTCGGCAGACAGGACTGGTTGTACAAGGAAATGGTACCACTGGGTTTGGAAAATAATTGTTTTTGTACTCACAGATATCTTTTGTAGATCAAAGAACACAACAGGCAAACACTGGCCCTGAGGACACGAGGTCAAAATGCTGGTTCTGGAAGAGGAATGCGGCTAACCAGAGGAAGGGCGAAAAGTAGTAGTGGGTGCACCCTGCAACAAGCTGGTGCCAAGGTGCCTTTCCAGGCCCTGCACACCCGTCTGAGCTCCATGGTTTTGCCCCAGGTGGGCTCTGCTGACTGAAGATCCGCGCCTGACCTCTTCCCAGCATTCCCAGGTCTGAGTTCTCTAGAAAGCCAGACAGCCTCCTTCTCCTCCTCGGCCTCCTGGAATAGGACCTCCCCTCCGCACTCTCTCCTTTTTGCCTTGTCGCCAGGTCGCTTCCCTCCCCCGCCCAACCCCCCGCCAATACTGTCAGACTCTCCGAACTTCCCAGCCCTCGCCCTGCCTCTCGAAGACTCCCCACGCCGGAGGGGAGCCCGTTCCACCTTTCTGGCAGGAACTTTCTGGCAGGGGGAGGAAGGCGGGCGCCCGGGAGTCCTGGAGTGGCGGGAGGGCGTGGCGGCGGCTCTCACGTTGCAACCAGGCCTGCAGCTCGCCGGATGCCGGCGGGGCCAGCCCGCTCCTGCCTGCACACGGGCTGGGAAGAGCTGCCAGAGAAAACGCCGTCCGGCCCGGAGAAGCGCAAACCCTGCCCCTTCTCTCTCCCCTGAAAGGAACGGACTCTGTGCTGCGGCTCCCACCGCGCTCCCTCATTTCGCCCTTCCCTCCTGAGTCCCTGGACTTCTCTCTGACAAAGAGCACTCCTTCCCTGAGCCGCTTGCGGTTCTCCCAGCAGGAGTGGGCGAGGCATGCCCACCCGGGCCCAGGCGCGATGAAGACGCGAGAGGAAGGCTGAGCGCAGAGCGGCGCGGCCAGGGTCCCTTGGCTCCGGCCCGCGCCCCGTCTCCCCGGGGTGGGGCAGGGTGGGGGTGTGCCGAGGCGTGGACTTGGGGAAGCCTCGCGGCGCCGGGAATAAAAGGGCGCCGGCTCGCTGTGCCGTGCTGGGAAGCCGAGCTGCCTCGCCCCCGGCTCCGGGAAGGGCATGGTCCCGGCGGACTCCCGGCCGTGACTCGCGCACCCCGGCTCGGTGGATGATCCGGGCGCACCGATCCCGTGTGCGGCGGCTTCCCAAGGACAGGTGAGGATCGAGGGTGGCCAGGGCGCCCGAGGGCTACTGTGTCTGTCTGCAGGGGGTGAAGGGATTTGAGAGACTCCCAAGGGAAAAACTGGGGGCAAGGGACTACAGGCGGATTGCACTGTTCCCCAGAACTGTTCCAAGTAGCTAAGAAATAGGATACCTGAATTCCTGCAATTTTAAGTAGCTAAAGATCAGTTAGGGAGGAGAGCTGGATCTTGAAGGAAGATGCACTGAATAGGTCTTATTAAGCCCAGACATCCCATGCCGCCTTGCCTTCCTCTCCCAAACGCGCTCCCTTTCCTTCACTCTCGCTGGCGACCTTCAACCTCTTCATCCCCCGTGTCTAGAAAGCTGCCAACGGAATTCCTAAGCCCACTCCGCTGTTGCAATCGGTGGGGGAAAGGACATTTGAGGGGCCTCTTTCCAAGTTGCTCAGGCTGTGGCTACTTCAAGTCTCCTCTCCCTCCTCTCTTCCCCCCTCCCCTCCTTCTCCACCTCTTTCCTCTTCCTCTTATCCAGGCTTTCCCTGTAAGGGAGACAATCCAACTCCCAGAGTGATCTGGGACGTGCAAAAAAAAAGGAAAAAAAAAAAAAAAACCGGTTAAGTCATCACCGCAGATAGAAGGGGTTTGATATCCCAGTCCCGAGCGGCAGGGACTCATGGGGCCACCCCAGCCGCTTTCCGGGAAAGCGCGTAATTCACCCCGCAGCCAGCTAGACGCGACCCATCGGACTCTGGAAGCCGGCCAGGGCTCAGGGCCGCCCGCCTGGCCACTCCAGGTTGTCCGTCCTGGGCCAAAAAGAAAGCAGACGGCCTCAGGCCCCCACCCGCGCTTCCCGGCGGGTTTCGCAGACCGTCTCCGGCGGCCTAGCTGGCGCTCAGCCGCTTTCTCCGCCGCGGAGAAACCCGACCTTGCGTCCCTGGGATTAGGATTGTCTGGGGGCGAGTTTCCTGGGTCTCCTGGGAGGTTGGTGCGTGGGTGGGAGGCTGGACAGGAAGCAGGGACTGAGGAGTCCGCTGGAACGCCCGGGCCAGGTCCGCCCGCAGGCACAGGACCCTGGGGACTGGCGCGGCTGCCCCTGGAACCAGCCCAGCGCGGAGGTCGGGCGCTCAGGCAGGGGCGGGGAAAGCCCCGGCTCTGGCGAGAGAGGAAACTCCGAGGACTTTTGCAGAGCTGCAAGAGCCGTTTTGTTCCAGCGCCCAGAGGCGGAGCCCGGACTTGGTTTTTTGCAGAGCTACCTGTGCACCATCAGTTCTTTATGGGCAGCTGCTGGGAGACGCTCCCACGGGCTTAAGAGAAAACCCTTTTCTAGGTCATTTAAAGGCAGGAAAAGCTACAGGTTTGGGATGCTCCTCTCTTACAGGAAGGGTTTTAGAATTTTTAATCAGCAGTTCGCGATCGTTCAGAACCTGGGCGAATGGGCAGGCGCGAGTTTGTTATGTATCCCTATTAACGTTCCATGTGTGTCACTATTTTTAAGTGAACTCCAAGAGATGACAAAAATGTTAGATGACATAGGCATTTCCAGGGCACTAAGAAAATGATCACCGCCATTCTAAATGAAGTAGCTGATGCAATCTAGCATTTACGCGGGCTTTTCCATTTTTTTAGTGACTTCATTTTCTTTCTGTTTGCCTGAATATATTTCATAAGCAGTCCCGTCCTGTTATTGAATGATCGGAGGTCCCCCCAAACTTCCTCCCCGATTAACAGCAACTCTGTATCATCAAAAAAACTCCCTGCCTTTTCCAAGACAAATAATAATAATAATAATAAGGATAGTAAATAAACCCTGAAATAACAGGATGAATCTCCCAGCGAATACCTCTTTAAGCTCTTTGAGAAGCTAAAATTAAAGGGTTGAGGAATATAATTAAAGGAAAAAGTATGAATAAACACTTTTCTTGGAAAGTTTTAAATTCAAACATATACAATATATATCTCACTCTCGTCATCAGAGGAAGAAACACATTTTATTATTTCTTTTATTATGGAAACATAAATGTAAACTTCTCTTTTCTTGTTCCTCTCTCTCTCTCTCACACTCTCTCTCCCTCCCTCTCTCTATTTGATACCCACAATTACAGAGTGCAGGACAGACTTCCAAATCATAGTAGCCAAGTCAAGAATCAAGACTATATTCTATAGTCATGATTAAAGTGAATGGTGAAAAGTTTAGAAAAACCGTAAGTTTCGTCTTTCTCAGTTCCCATGGTTTAAGAGTCACTACAACACATCGTGTGAAGTCCTGGGAAGCTTGAAACCATGATGCACAATTCAAATTTTAAAATTGCCCACAGTAAGTCGGTGCTACCTGTGAATAAGCGCATCTCGTGTCGTTGTTCTACCCCAGGTATCCGAGGATCAGGCACCCCGACAAGATGCCCACGCGGGCGCACTGGGGGGCCCTCTCCGTGGTGCTGATCCTGCTTTGGGGCCATCCGGGAGCGGCGCTGGCCTGCCCGCATCCTTGTGCCTGCTATGTCCCCAGCGAGGTCCACTGCACGTTCCGTTCCCTGGCTTCCGTGCCCGCTGGCATTGCTAAACACGTGGAAAGAATCAATCTGGGGTTTGTACCACTTTCTTCCTGAACCATCTCAATGTCAGTGCGTGCGTCTTGATCTGGTTTTGCATGTGTGTATGTGCATTTACTTAACTTCATATGTGCATTTCCTGTGTGTGGCTCTGTTGAGAATTACGGAGCTGCAGATGGGCAGAATAGAGAGGAAAACTTTTAGCTATGTGAAATGCCGCTTTTTGGATGATCACCTGAATATATCCATTAGCTGCCACTGCTGTAAGGTCTATTAACAAGCAGCAGGAACAACTTTAGAGTTCGTTGAGAAATTCCCTTGATAGCATTTATTTAATACATTGTAGAGGTGAATGCATGAGACACACACTTAAACATATGAAGATGATTTAAATAGACTTCAGCAACAATTTGAGAATAATAAAAACAATAAGCAGAACATCTGTGCCATTTTATAAGTCATGTAGATGACAGAGTTGTGACTTTGAGGCAATAAAAGAGTTCCTGCAGATTTTGCCTATTAAAAATATCAGCATCTTTTTAAAAACATATTTTGGCGTGGCATGCCAGATAGAATTTTAATATATTGGTTTCATTTTATACACACAGTGTTTTGGGGACATAAGTGTTAGTTGCTATGAACTGCAAGTACTCAACTGCAGTTTTAATAGTCAGCAATGATTTGGAGTTCTTCAACAAAATGTATTAGCTACTTTCTAGTATCTATCCACAGAACAACTGATTAAATTAGTGTTTGAGAAGTATCCACCATGGAGATGTTTTAGTAAAAATAAAATGGCCAGATTTGAGTCAATGAAAAATAAACATAAATGTACTTGGACATCTTACAGAACAAAGTTAAAACACAGACTCTCTGCTATTGACAGTGGTAGAAGAAGAGAATGAAACCTTGGGATACTAAGATGAAAATTTCCCTAACCCATAGCAACAGACCATTAAACAGATTTCTCAGTGAAATGCCAGTAGACTTTATGAGTTGACCATCTGAACATCCAACCACAACGATGATAGCTCATTGGGGAAAACAGCTTGGCATTGCCAGAAGAGGGACTAGTAACACATAAGCCAGCTTCCCTTTTTACAATCTTGTGTAATGGGCATAAGAAAAAGGAAAGAGGTGCTAAAGCCCATTTGTTTTATTTACTTATTTATTATTATTATTTTTTTATTTTACTTTAAGTTCCAAGATACATGTGCAGAATGTGCAGGTTTGTTACATAAGTATGTGTGTGCCATGGTGGTTTGCTGCACCTGTTGAGCCATCCTCTAAGTTCCCTCTCCTTACCCCTCATCCCACAACAGGCCCTGGTGTGTGTTGTTCTCCTCCCTGTGTCCATGTGTTCTCATTGTTCAACTCCCACTTTATGAGTGAGAACATGTGGTGTTTGGTTTTCTGTTCTTGCAGTAGTTTGCTGAGGATGATGGCTTCCAGCTTCATCTACGCAAAGGACAAGATCTCCTTCCTTTTTATGGCTGCATAGCATTCCATTGTGTACATGTACCACATTTTCTTTATCCAGTCTATCACCGATGGGCATTTGGGTCGGTTCTGTATCTGCTAAAGCCCATTTGAATCCTGGGGGATGGCACCTATGATATTGCAGAACAGAAAGTGGAGCTTTAACTATAACTTCTTTTTCTTCTACCCGTGGTGTACAAAATGGCTCTTTCTAGGCTTTTTCTAGGAATTGTTTTTTATACGTGAACCATTTTAAGACATGGTCCAACTGGCTGGGATTAGCCGCCTCATCTCTCAAACCCAGCACCTTGGCAGGTCCCAAGCTTGGGTACCATCAGCCAGGCCTTGGTGGAGCCCTCTGGAAAGCATGGGGCTGACGCTGAATACGTTTTTTTGAGGTGCTTGGTGCACAGCAGATTTGTGTGTGTGTGTGTGTTGTGTGTTGGGAAGGGGGATGTCAGGCTGGAAATGAGGGTGGGGACAGTCTCCGCATGAACCCTCCCCAAAGAGAAGATGATTTGTTTAATGGCTTGAGACTTACAGCACCAATAAGACTATTACTTCTGAAGCTGTTTGCATCTCATTTACAGTTTCTGGGATGCTTTTCTTCCCGTTTATTTTTAAACTGAAGTACTTTGTAAGTGCAAAACATAACCTCTAAATTACAACACTATTTCTGATGGTTTCATTTTAAACAAGTCACAATAAAGAATGAATTTTAGTGCCCTAAAGGCTTTAACGTGGGAATAAAACAGAGATACCAACATGTTAATGATTCTTTTTCCTATTGATGCCAGTAATATCTAGAGGCAGTTTTCTGTAATATTAAAAAGAAAAGAAAAATTAAAAAACCCCAGAGAATCACTTCACTGCATCAACATCTGTTACTTCCATCTGGTTTAATTTGTAACGTGAATTAATATACTACTTGAAAAGTCATTAATAATATCGTAGTAACATTGTTTCAGAAAAATCAATCTCAAATTAGGTAATGAGTCTGGCATCTTGCATTTTGTTGGGGAAAAATACTGAAGCAAAGGCAATGTCTAACAGATAAAACTCAGGGATTGATTTGTGTTTTAGCAGTCTGGAGAGAATATAAGACTCTCAAGAAATGAGGAATTGTTGGCCAAGTGCTAATGAAACCTTCTATTCCCACACAGCTGTTTTTAGGGTTCTCTGTCAGCACTGCTGTTTCCTGTGCATTACAGGATCTTGAGCAGCATCTCTATAGAGAACAAATCAATGACCATGCCATGGTCTGTATCTTGTTAGAAACATTTTGACCACCCCAAAAGGAGACCTCGTATGGGTTAAGCAGTCATTCTCCACTCCCTCTCCTCCACCAGCCTTTGGGAACCACTGCTTTGTCTTCTGTCTCTTACGAATTTGATTATTCTGAACATTTCATATACATGGAATTATACAACAGATGAGTGGCCCTCAACCTTTTTGCCACCAGGATCCAGTTTCATGGAAGATAATTTTCCCACAGACAGGGAGGGGAGTGGTTTGGGGATGATTCAAAAGCATTACATTTTTGTGCACTTTATTTCTATTATAACTGCACTGTAATATATAACGAAATAATTCTACAACTTACCATAATGCAGAATCAATGGGAGCCCTGAGCTCATTTTCCTGCAACTAGACAGTCCCATCTAGAGGTGAAGGACACTGACAGATCATCAAACATTAGATTCTCAGAAGGAGCACACAACCTAGATCCCTTGCACTTCACAGTAGGGGTTGTGCTTCTATGAGAATCGAATGCCATTGCTGATCTGACGGGAGGTGGAGCTCAGGCGGTAATGCCAGCAATGGGGGACGGCTGCAGGTACAGATGAAGCTCTGCTGGCTCACCCACCCGCTCACCTCGTGCTGTGCAGCTCGGTTCCTAACCGGTCCAGTACTGGTCCGTGGCCCGGGGTTTGGGAACCACTGCAATAGATGACCTATAGTGGGTTTTTTCAGTGAACAACAGGTTTCAAGGGTCACCCACACTGTAGCCTGTGTCAGAGCTTCACTCCTTTTTGTGGTGTGCATCTTGAGCAATGATTACTGCCACTGCATAGTGATTTCGCAGAAAGTTGATTTAAAGAGTGAATGAGAAAATGTGTCAGGTAGACTTCTCTGTAGTCGGCATCTCTGAAACGTACGTTTAGACTCTCTTTGCTTCTCACTCACGTGCATTGCATTATTCCTCATGGTTGGTAATTCAGTCAAACAAAAACCTGTGAACAATTCTGAGGATGCCATTGGCAAACCCACCCTGTAAGAGTTTCTTGGCCCTCTCTTGTGTGCTAGATCATCTGTGCTTGTGCTTAAATAAGAAGAAACAAGGTATTCTCTTAAAAATAAAAATGGCAGCTGGTTGCGGTGGCTCACACCTATAATCCCAGCACTTTGGGAGGCCAAGTTGAGTGGATCACCGGAGGTCGGGAGTTCAAGACCAGCCTCACCAACATGATGAAACCTCATCTCTACTAAATATACAAAAATTAGCCGGGTGTGGTCACTGGCACCTGTAGTCCCAGCTACTCAGGAGGCTGAGGCTGGAGAATTGCTTGAACCCGGGAGGCAGAGGTTGCAATGAGCCAAGATTATGCCACTGCACTCCAGCCTGGGTGGCAGAGCAAGACTCCATCTCAAATGAATGAATGAATGAATGAATGAATAAATAAATAAATAAATAAAATAAAAATAAAAATGGCAACTTAGGATGGTCATTATCCATGATTGACACTTTATTTACCCACAAGATGGGAACTTAAAAACCCTGCAAACACAGCAACAACAACAATAATGTCCCCATTATAGACAAGAGGAGACTCATGGAATACTCTGAATGCAACCAAGAATACACAGTGACTATTGTTAAGTATAGGTATCTCGAGACCAAAGCTTCACCTTGTATTCAGAGACCATTAACTGAGGCAGGAGAAGCTATCAATATTTACTTGACACTCTGTTTTATTTAGTAAGTTCAAACATATGGGTGCAAATTTCCTTGAAAGGTAATGTGACAAAGAAGGAATTAGAAATGTATCAGATAGATTTCTACTCTGGAGTCAGCTGAAATCAGGTCTGAAATTGGTCATTTGAGTGTCTCTGAGAAAAATCACTGAATGGACGTATTTACGAATATTATGATTCTTGTATGATTTTTACATTATTCATAGTATGCATCTTTTTTGGGAACATTTGAATATTTATGTTTTCATTGAATGTCTTTATTCCTATGACATATTGCTCATTATTCCCCTGCCTAACTACATTTTAGTTGCTATTTTTAACTCGCGGATTCTCATCACGTCTCTTTTTGTGTCTTGCATGGCTGTAACTTTCCCTTTGATCTCCCTGGTGCCTTGCTGTACTTATTTCCTCCAGAAACCCTGCCGTAGTCCTTGACACAGGGCAACTTCTGAGTGGTTACAGACATTATGTCCTTTAACCCACACATGGCCCTCTGAAAAAAGAATCCTCATTAGCATTACTAATGAAGAATTTGAGCTTCCCAAAAGCTCGGTACTTCTCTGGGATAGCTAGCAGGCAACGTGAAGTGTGTCTGACCTCAAAACATGAGGCTTGGCCGGGTGTGGTGGCTGACACCTGTAATCCCAGCACTTTGGGAGGCCGAGGCAGGTGGATCACTTGAGCTCAGAAGCTCAAGATCAGCTTGGGCAACATAGTGAAACCCTGTCTCTACTAAAAATACAAAAATTAGCTAGGTGTGGTGGCGGGTGCCTGCAGTTTCAGCTACTAAGAAGGCTGAAGTGGGAGGATGGTTTGAGCCCAGGACACAGAGGTTGCAGTGAGTCAAGACTGTGCCACCACACTCTGGCCTGGGCAACAGAGCCACACCCTGTCTTAAACGGTTCTATCTCACCTCTAAGGATGTCGCCTGTACACACTGGGACCTCCATTCACCACCCAGCTTGCAGTAGTCAACACCTTCCTTCTCCTTTATTATACTCTGCAGGAAACTGCTGAACTCATGATTGCAAAAAATGCACCTTTCTTCTCTTACTTGGAATTTTGTCGACTGAGAAGGTTCATGGTCCTTAACATCATGAAATAAAGCTTCATGCCCTTGAATTTCACTTGTCTTTGCAGCATTATCTTCTGGGGAATTTTGCACTGTGATTACATACATTTGAACTCACTAAATAAAATAGAATGTCAAGTAGATACTGATAGCTTCTCTCACCTCAGTTAACAGCATCTGAGCGCACGTTGAAGCTTTGGTCTCAAGATACCTGGATTTTACTCTCACTGTATTCTTGAATGCATTGAATCTCTTCTGTGAGTCTCTTCTTCTCTGTAAGGGGGACATCACTGTTGTTGTTACTATGTTTGTTTGTGGAATATTTAAGTTCCCATCTTGTTTTAGTAAGACCAACATACCACTAGGTAATAGGAAAAAAACTTTGGAATGGAACATTGCATGGTTTAACCCCCTTTTTCCTTATTACTTGAAAAGTTTGGAAAGTTTCTTTTTTTCTCTCTTTCTTAGTTTTTTTTTTTTGGACAGGGTTTTGCTCTGTTGCCCAGGCTGGAATGCAGTGGCACAATCATGGTTCTCTGCAGCCTCAACCTCCTGGGTTCAACTGGTCTTCCTTCCTCAGCCTCCCAAGTAGCTGGGACCACAGGCATGCACCACCACAGTCAACTAATTTTTGTACTTTTTGTAGAGATGAGGTCTCACTATGTTGCTCAGACTGGTCTTGAATTCCTGGGCTCAAGTGATCCTCCTGCCTCAGCCTCCCAAAGTCCTGAGGTTATAGGCATGAGCTGCCATGCCCAGCCTGAAAACTTTCTTGAATCTCAGTTCCTGCTGTGGGAAATTAGCCTGCTTCATGGGGTTTAGGTGATAAAGGGCAAAAAGTAATACAAAGAGGACCAGACTCAATTCCAGCTAGTCTCCCACCTTCTATGGAATCCAAAGCATGTTCATAAGGTGCACAAATAGCTATGAGCCCAATTCTTTTAATATTTTACCTCTTACCAGTGTTAAATAAAGCAGGGCTTAGCTGACAAGACACTGGAGTAATGCACTAAAAACAAGAGTAGAAAATGTCACGTAATCAAGAAGAGAGAAACTGTATATGTGATTGTTCATTGACTGCATGAGTCATAATGATGAATAGGAAATAGGATCAACTTTTACTGTATTTCCCCATACACCACATTGAATCTATACAACATTATTTCAATATGAGGTGAGATGCATTTAATTCCATCTGATGTTTTCTTTGCATAAATTGGTCTTAAAAAGAAGAATGCAATTATGAAAGGAGGTCTTTGAAGAGTTTGAAGCAATCAAGGTGAACGGTTTTTGAGGGTAGAGCTTATAAACGTCCTGCTGTGAAAACTTTGTAGCGGAAAGGTGCTTCCTAAGGCGGGTTCTTAGGGGAGTTGTTACACTGAACCTGGTGTTCCTGTTGCCTTTGGAATTGTCGTCCAGCTTTGGGCGCATATGAGTATGAGAAGACTGGACCATGCTAGCATCTGCTGCATTTAACTATGAGCTGTTCACCTGTGTTCTCTGCTAGTTGCTTTCCTTTTATTTAGGTGATAAGGAGAAGCGATCAATGATATCAGGCTAGATGTGTTGTATCTCTGCAGAAACAGTGATTTATGGTAACAGTGTGCAGGCTTCTCTATTCACGTTTCAACTTGCTTATCCAGGGATCAAGTTTAAGCATTGTTTATGCTATTACTCAATATGGCAGTGAGAAATTTCTATATTGGTCAAAAAAGCATCTTGACAATTGTATATGCAACAACAGAAAACCAAAACTTAAAAGCAAAAAAATGTCAGTTTGAGGACAGGTTACAGGAAAAAAACAAAACAAAAAAGAAACCTAGTGTGTCTACAAATACCATCCATCAGACATGGCATCCTGTCCATGGGAAATAAGAGTGTCGACGTCTGAGCACGGAGCTCTCTCCTTTCTTACCATATGCAAAGCGAATTCCAATGCTGTGGATTTTCCCATCCCTGCTAGTTGGTTGTGTGTCCCTCCTTATTACTGCCACTTCAGCACAGAGTTTCCAAGAAGCAGACATGTGGAACAGCCTCACATTGAATTCTAAATCCTATTGATGGACATCAAATAGCCTCCTGAGCACGTTAGCGTATTCCAAGTCAAAGTTCTCCATGAATGTTCCTTAACAGAAGGAAGACAAATAAATATGTGTCACTTTCTTCTTGACCCCAGAGATAGACAGGGGAAACAAAGAGATAAATGTCTTTGGGAATGGCACCCCTATAATCTCAGAATCACTGTTTCATGGCCAGCTGCAGTGGCTCATGCTTGTAATCCCAGCACTTTGGGAGACCCAGGCAGGAGGATCACATGAGGCCAAGAGTTCCAGACCAGCCTGGGCACATAGCAAGGCCCTGTCTCTACAAAAAAAAAAAAAAGTTAAAAATCAGCCTGGGGATGGTGGCCTGTGCCTATAGTTCCAGCTACTAGGGAGGCTGAGGTAGGAGGATTGCTGGAGCCTGGGAGGTGGAGGCTGCAGTGAGCTACGATTGCACCGCTGCACTCCAGCTTGGATGATGGAGTAAGATTGTCTCTAATAAATAAATAAAAAGACTCACCATTTTACTACTTTGCTCTTGGGCAGGCTAGGGAATGTTTCTCATATGAGAGTTAAGTATTTGCTGTTTCTTATCTTAATTATTATTATTATTCTTTAGGTTTAATAGCATACAGGCCCTGTCAGAAACCTCATTTGCAGGACTGACCAAACTGGAGCTACTTATGATTCATGGCAATGAGATTCCAAGCATCCCCGATGGAGCTTTGAGAGACCTCAGTTCTCTCCAGGTAAACCTACAGCTTTTATAAGCATCACTAATTGAGTCCTCTAAGACCAGTAATAAAGAATGGAAACTATGTCATTCTCCTTAGTGATCAATACAATGGCTAGTTTTTACATAAAAGGCCAGCTTCATGACATTACTCTCAGCCCTTTGTACTGGTTTCTGTTTGGGGTTGTGGATTTTTAAACTATAAACAGGATCCTTTTGTTTTGTTTTGTTTTCCCCTGTCCTTGTAGGTTTTCAAGTTCAGCTACAACAAGCTGAGAGTGATCACAGGACAGACCCTCCAGGGTCTCTCTAACTTAATGAGGCTGCACATTGACCACAACAAGATCGAGTTTATCCACCCGCAAGCTTTCAATGGCTTAACGTCCCTGAGGCTACTCCATTTGGAAGGAAATCTGCTCCACCAGCTGCACCCCGGCACTTTCTCCACATTCACGTTTCTGGATTATTTCAGAATCTCCACCATAAGACACCTCTATTTAGCGGAGAACATGATTAGAACCCTTCCCACCAGCATGCTTCAGAACATGCCACTTCTGGAGAATCTTTACTTGCAGGGAAATCCGTGGACCTGCGATTGTGAGATGAGATGGTTTTTGGAATGGGATGCAAAATCCAGAGGTAAGAAGAGAGGGGAGCAGACCACTCCTAGCTGCACACTCTTTTATCTTTTTGGAGACGGTCCATTCTCCAAGGTTCTTATGTTGACTTATTCATCTTGCCTTGGGTGAAATTTGAGCATCCAATCAGTAACACAGGAACTCACACCTTAAATGTTACCACTTAAATGTTGAGACACCTTTATTCCCCAATGCAAATGCAGTTATCCCTTAGTGAAACGTAGTGCTCGTGTAATCAGTTACATATGGTTGACGTGGGTTGCCATGGAATGCATATCTGGAGGATCATGCCAGCCTTGGACTGCAGCTTAATGTGGGAAACTGGGACTGGGAAAAAGCTGTGAATGCAAGTTCCATAAGGAAGTCACAAAGGATGCTTGGAAAAGAGCAGGCTGGTAGGAAGAGTGGCTACGAGGTCATTGTTTTATAGACAGGGAAGCAATGCTCAGTATTGATCCAGAGAGCTATGACAACAACCAGTACTTATGTGTAGGAGTTGCAGCAAAGTAGGTTGTGGTGCCTTCCCTCCTTCTCTCCTTCTTTTCTTTATTCCTTTTCTCTTTCCAACTCAACATTATTGGATTTGCTCAGTTGCCTGCTTGGGAGTCTTCACTGCTAGATGTTCAAGGGGCTTGCCTTTTCTCAGCTTTTAGAGGTTCATTCCAAGAGAACATCAAGCAATGGATGGGGAAAGACAGAGGTACACCCATTTGTGAATGGTCTTAACCAGAGAAGACACATGCCTCCTCCACTCATATTGCACTGGTGGGAAACAGTCCCCACACCCCAATGGATGCAAGAGGGCCTGAAAATGCACTTGGATGGCTATTTTATAGCAGCAACACAACATTATGGATGTGGACCCATAAAGCTTTGCAGGACAAAGACCATCTCTGCTACTGTCTGGAGATTACACATGCATGTCTTCGTGTGTGCATGGGTATGCATGTTGTGTTTGTGAGCATGTGTGTACATCTGCCTATGTGTAGATTTCCATGTATGTGAAAGAAAAGCCAAGATTTTAAAGTATTAAAGTTAGTTTTATGTAGTGAGCCTTTCTGAAGATTGCAATCCCAGAATAGTTTGGAGAGTTTCTGTTAGACTGCTCCAAAGCAATATTTCAGCCTGCAGCTTATACACAGGTGCTGGAGCTTCTGCAGGTGCTCAGAAGTCACATCAAATGTGGTCAGAATTCACATCAGATGTGTTTAGAATTTACATTAGAGCTGATTCTCATTAAAGTTTGGATGCCAGGGGACATCTGGTTATAGATTACAGAGGCAGAGTCACTAATCCTGCCAGACATTATCTTACGTGTGGAAAGAGGCAAGGCCTACGAGCATTGAACTATCTTTTCTAGAAGTACAGTGACTCAGGCAAGAGACATGTGGACCTGTGCTCCATCCTGCTCATCACCTTCAGGGCATTCTTCTGGAGATTGCGCTTGTTCACTGAGCCATGAAATTCATCTGGCCAAGGGATTTTGTGAAATGCTGCTTCTTATGTTTGCTGCTTTGTCTCACAGCATGTAGGTGTGTGTGCATGAGTGTGGGTGTGAGTATGCATGTTGGGGAGATGTGCAAAACAATTCTATTTGCATTTTGAGGTGTTTACTTGGAAAGTCACATAGAAAACTGTAGTCAGGAGGGCAAAAGGAAAGACAGCAAAGCCAGTTAGGAGCTTTATAATTCTCCAAGTCATAGATGAAGAAGTATGACTGGCTTATTCCCAATGGGAATGGGCAGAAATGGGCAGACGACTGTCAGGAAAAACTCCTAGTCTTCCAGTTTCCCCAAGCAGAGACAGAATGGCATCACCTACTGATATAGAACAGGCATAAGATTCTACATTTAGGGCAGGGAGAGAATATAAGTTTGTTTCACAGATGTCAGTTCAAGGAGCCTTCATCCTGTCTAAATAGACATGTCAAAGAGGCCATGGGCTGTGGAACTCGGAATGTGTTTGGACTGGAGAAGCACATATGGTAGTCATTGCGGGAGGGTGGATGGTAATTGGAGCCACACACGTGGGAGACGCCATTGATGCTGAAGCAGACCAGGAAGGAAAGCAGCTTAGGACCAAGTCAAGGAGGACCCAGTCAGCAAAGACTCAGGCAGAGGAGGAGGAGGAAGCAGTGGCTGAGACCGAGTTGTGGCCAGAAAGAACAGAGAAAATTCCAGAGGATTTCATGTCCAGGATTCCAAGAGTGCAATGTGAACTCAAAAGCAAACACTCTTTGAAGTGTTTGTTATAAATATATAGAGAGTTATAGATATAGTTACCTAGATAGATATATGTCAATTATATATATTTATATATAAATACATAAAATATATATTATAAATTTATAGATTATTTATTTATAATATAACTATACTTACTTTTAAATAAATTTATAAATCTATTGATTATATATTTATAAATCTATTGATTATATATTTATTTATAAATATATATGTACATCTATATATTTATATATTGTTATATCAAGATGAAAAAAGGTAAATATGATATCATACATGGCAAAGATTCTTCCTTTTACCTGAAAATGCTTTCACAGATTTACATATTTATATCTATATATGTATATATATATATTATTTAGATATAAATATACATTGATTATATGTCAATATATATCTACATATTAATATATATTATTGATATATCAATATATGTTTATATATTGTGATAGATATATATCTATATATTATATAAATACCTAATAGGTATAAATATATCTATTAAGACAGATACATATTTGTATATCTATAGATATATGTAAAGATATTCATATATATATATTGATATATATATCAAGATGAGCAAACAACAAAAAGTAGACGTGATGTGATACATGCAGAGATTCATCCTTTTACCTAGAAATGTTTCCTCAGTTTGTAGTTATTTATATAGATTCTCCTGAACTTCCACAGAAGGCACATTGCATAATGTATGCGAATGAAGTTGTTTTCTTTAACTTAGAAATATTTTTAAATACCCATTAGTAAGTATTTTAAGATATTTTTAATTAAAAATTATTATTCATGGTTAAGCAGTTATAAAACACCTGTTAGTTACCACACAGCGTGCTAAAACTGCGGTTTAACATGAAGCCTCAAAGGCACTCATGTATGGGATTCATCATTTATGGAGTTGCAGCTGGGTGATAAAGACGCAAATATAGGCTGTATCCTCTGGCCGTGTGCAAGGCATGCCATTCTTTGGCTCCTTAACTTATTGAGTGTCTATTTGTTTATTTATTTTAGGAATTCTGAAGTGTAAAAAGGACAAAGCTTACGAAGGTGGTCAGTTGTGTGCAATGTGCTCCAGTCCAAAGAAGTTGTACAAACACGAGATTCACAAGCTGAAGGACGTGACTTGTCTGAAGCCTTCCATAGAGTCTCCTCTGAGACAGAACAGGAGCATGAGAATTGAGGAGGAGCAAGAACAAGAAGAGGATGGTGACAGCCAGCTCACCCTGGAGAATTTCCAACTCCCCCAGTGGAGCATCTCTTTGAATATGACCGACGAGCATGGGAACATGGTGAACTTGATCTGTGACATCAAGAAACCAATGAATGTGTACAAAATTCACTTGAACCAAACAGATCCTCCAGATGTTGACATAAATGCAACAGTTGCCTTGGACTTTGAGTGTCCGATGACTCGGGAAAACTATGAAAAGCTATGGAAATTGATAGCATACTACAGCGAAGTTCCTGTGAAGCTACACAGAGAGCTTATGCTCAGCAAAGACCCCAGAGTCAGCTACCAGTACAGGCAGGATGCTGATGAGGAAGCTCTTTACTACACAGGCGTGAGAGCCCAGGTTATTGCAGAACCAGAATGGGTCATGCAGCCGTCTATAGATATCCAGCTGAATCGACGTCAGAGTACAGCCAAGAAGGTGCTACTTTCCTACTACACCCAGTATTCTCAAACAATATCCACCAAAGATACAAGGCAGGCTCGAGGCAGAAGCTGGGTAATGATTGAGCCTAGTGGAGCTGTGCAAAGAGCTCAGATTGTCCTGGAAGGGGGTCCATGCCAGCTGAGCTGCAATGTGAAAGCTTCTGAGAGTCCGTCTATCTTCTGGGTGCTTCCAGATGGTTCCATCCTGAAAGCGCCCATGGATGACCCAGACAGCAAGTTCTCCATTCTCAGCAGTGGCTGGCTGAGGATCAAGTCCATGGAGCCATCCGACTCGGGCATGTACCAGTGCATTGCTCAAGTGAGGGATGAAATGGATCGCATGGTATATAGGGTATTTGTGCAGTCTCCCTCCACTCAGTCAGCCGACGGAGACACGGTGACAATTGGCAAGAACCCAGGGGAGACAGTGATGTTGCCTTGCAATGCTTTAGCAATACCCGAAGCCCACTTTAGCTGGATTCTTCCAAACAGAAGGATAATTAATGATTTGTCTAACACATCACATGTATACATGCTGCCAAATGGAACTCTTTCCATCCCAAAGGTCCAAGTCAGCGATAGTGGTTACTACAGATGTGTGGCTGTTAATCAGCAAGGGGCAGACCATTTTACGGTGGGAATCACAGTGACCAAGAAAGGGTCTGGCTCGTCATCCAAAAAAGGCAGACGCCCCGGTGCAAAGGCTCTTTCCAGAGTGAGAGAAGACATCGTGGAGGATGAAGGAGGCTCAGGCATGGGAGATGAAGAGAACACTTCAAGAAAACTTCTACATCCAAAGGACCAAGAAGTGTTCCTGAAAACAAAGGATGATGCCATCAATGGAGATAAGAAAGCCAAGAAAGGGAGAAGAAAGCTGAAACTCTGGAAGCATTCAGAAAAAGAACCAGAGACCAATGTTGCAGAAGGTCGCAGAGGGTTTGAATCTAGACGAAGGATAAACATGGCAAACAAACAGATTAATCCAGAGCGCTGGGCTGATATTTTGGCCAAAGTCCGTGGGAAAAATCTCCCTAAGGGCACAGAAGTAGCCCAGGTCATTAAAACCACAACTCCTCCATCCTTAAATCTAGAAGTCACACCACCTTTGGCTACTGTTTCTCCCCCCTCAACATCTCCTGTGCAGACGGCAACCAATGCTGAAGAATCCTCAGCAGATGTACCTCTACTTGGTGAAGAAGAACACATTTTGAGTACCATTTCCTCAGCCGGTATGGGGCTAGAACACAACCACAATGGAGTTATTCTTGTTGAACACAAAGTAACAAGCACACCTCTGGAAGAAGTTATTGATGAGTTTTCTGAGAAGACTGAGGAGATAACTTCCACCAAAGGTGACCTGAAGTGGACTGCAGCCCCTACACTTATATCTGAGTCTTATGAACCGCCTCCTACTCTGTACACCTTAGACACAGTCTATGAAGAGAACACCCATGAAGAGACGGCAACAGAGGGTTGGTCTACAGCAGATGTTGGATCCGTGCCAGAGCCGACATCCAGTGAGTATGAGTCTCCACTGGATATTGTCTCCTTGGCTGAGTCTGAGCCCGTGCAATACTTTGACCCAGATTTGGAGACTAATTCACAACCAGATGAGGATAAGATGAAAGAAGACACCTTTTCATACCTTACTCCAACCCCCACTGTGTGGGTGGCTGACTCCAGTACATTACAGTCATCTGAGGATTCTACTGCAGGGCAACCAGGTGTCCCAGGCCAATTACAGCTACAAGGACCGACAGACAACATCCAGCTTGTAAAAAGTAGTTTAAGCAGTCAAGACATCTTACTGATTAAAAAGGGTGTGAAAGAGAAGTCTCAGACACTACAGAGAGGAGGTATGCTAGAAGGAGACCCCACACACTCCAGAAGTTCTGAGAGTGAGGGGAAAGAGAGCAAATCCAACACTTTGCCTAACTCCACACTGGGTATAACGAGCAGTATGTCTCCAGTTAAGCCTGTGGAAACCACAGTTGGCACCCTGCTAGACAAAGACACCACAACAGCAACAACACCAAGGCAAAAAGTTGCTTCATCATCCATCATGACCACTCACCCTTCTCGGAGGAGACCCAATGGGAGAAGGAGATTACGCCCCCACAAATTCCGCCACCGGCACAAGCAAACCCCACCCACAACTTTTGCCCCATCAGAGACTTTTTCTACTCAACCAACTCAAGCTCCTGAAATTAAGAGTTCAAATCAAGTGGAGAGTTCTCTGGTTCCTACATCTTGGGTGGATAACACAGTTAATACTCCCAAACAGTTAGAAATGGAGAAGAATGCAGAACCCATATCCAAGGGAACCTCACGGAGAAAACACGGGAAGAGGCCAAATAAACATCAACATACCCCTCCTACAGTGAGCTCAAGAGCATCTGCATCCAAGCCCAGCTCTTCTCCTCCAGAAAATAAACATAGAAACATTGTTACTCCCAGTTCAGAAACTATGCTTTTGCCTGGAACTGTTTCTCTGAAAGCTGAGGACCCTTATGATTCCTTAGATTACATGACAAGCACCACAAAAATTTATTCATCTTACCATAAAGTCCAAGAGACACTTCCAATCACATATAAACCCACATCAGATGGAAAAGAAATTAAGGATGATGTTTCCACAAATGTCAACAAATATAAAAGTGACACTTTAGTCCCCAGTGGGTCAGTCACTAGTGTCCTACCAACTTCTCACTCCTTGGTCTCCACTGTGGGAGAATTTAAGGAAAAATCCTCTTCTGTAGGCTTTCCAGGAAGCCCAACAAGGACAGCCCAGCCTGGGAAGCTGCAGACAGACATACCTGTTACCACTTCTGGGGAAAACCTTACAGACCATCCCCTTCTTAAAGAGCTGGAGGAGGTGGATTTTACTTCTGAGTTTTCGTCCTCTGTGACACTCTCCACACCATTTCAACAGGAAGAAGCTGGTTCTTCCACAACTCTCTCAAGCATAAAAGTGGAGGTGTCTTCAAGTCAGGCAGAAACCACTACCCGTGGTCCAGATCATCATGAAACCATGGTGGCTGTTCTCCATTCTGAAACTAGACCACAGAATCACATCTCTACTCCTGCCTGGATGAAGGAGCCAGCATCCCCATCCCCACCCACGATTTTCGTGTCTTTGGGACAAACCACCACCACAAAGTCAGCACTCCTCAGTCCAAGAACATCTCAAACATCTAGAGATTCCAAGGAAAATGTTTTCTTGAATTATGTGGGGAATCCAGAAACCAAAGCAGCCCCAGTGAACAATGAAGGAACACAGCATATTTCAGGGCCAAATGAATTATCAACTCCCTCTTCCAACCAGGATGCATTTAACTTGCCTACAAAGCAGGAGTTGGAAAAGCAAGAATTTGATAGTAAGATTCTACCACCTAGCCCAGATAGCCACCACCAGGATGGAAGAGTTCATACTTCTCATCAACCAGCCAGAGTTCCTGCCAAACAATTCCTACCAAGGGGAACAGTGAGGCCGCCAAAAACGTCCACAGAAAGCGCCTTCAGATACTTTGTAACTTTCCAGCCACCTCGTCACTGGACCAACAAACCAGAAATAGCTACATATCCTTCTAGGGCTTTGCCAGAGAGCAAACAGTTTATGACTCCAAGATTACCAAGTACAACTCCTCTCCCATCACACATGTCCAAACCCAGCATTTCTAGTAAGTTTGCCGACCGAAGAATTGAGCAACTCAATGGCTACTCCAAAGTGTTTGGAAATAACATCCCTGAGGCAAGAAACCCAGTTGGAAAGCCTCCAAGTCCAAGAATTCCTCATTATCCCAATGGAAGATTCCCTTTCTTTACCAACAGGACTCTTTCTTTTCCACAGTTGGGAGTCACCCTGAAACCTCAGATACCCACCTCTCCTGCCCCAGTAACGAGAGAGAGAAAAGTTAATCCAAATTTCTACAACAGGATACATTCCCATAGCACCTTCCATCTGGACTTTGGCCCTCCAGCACCTCCACTGTTGCACGCTCCACGGACCACAGCGTCACCCTCAACTAACTTACAGAATGTCCCCCTGGTCTCGTCCACGCAGAGTTCTGTCTCCTTCATAACATCTTCTGTCCAGTCCTCAGGAAACTTCCACCAGAGCAGCTCAAAGTTCTTTGGGGGAGGACCGCCTGCCTCCAAATTCTGGTCGCTTGGGGAAAAGCCCCAAATCCTCACCAATTCCCCACAGACTGTGTCCGCCACCGCAGAGACAGACGCTGTGTTCCCCTGTGAGGCAACAGGGAAACCCAAGCCTTTCATTACTTGGACAAAGGTTTCCACAGGTAACATGTTTAAGCATCCACTTTTTTTGGTCAATTTTTATTTTATTGGCTAGCAATATAATACATTTAAAAAGAATGTAGTAAACAACATAAACACATTAGCAGAATTTTTATAACACCTTTGAGGAATTTTTTTTACTTGAATAAGTGTTTATTTTTATTTTTATAATTTCAACTTTTATTTTAGATGCCAAAACATGTGCAGATTTGTCACACGGATGTGTCGTGTGATGCTGAGGTTTCAGGTACAAATGATCCCATTACCTAGATAGCGAGCATAGTACCCAAAAGGTGGTTTTCTCAGCACTTGCCACCCCTCCCTCTCTCCTCTGGTAGTCCCAAGTGTCTATTTTTCATGTCTTTATGTCGATGTGTACCCAATCTACACTTGAACGAGAGGTTGTTTAGGAGAAATTTACTGGAGTCTTTAGGTACATCCAGAAACTCAGAAAAGAATGAATTGGTAGGATGAGAGGAGTCATCTGAACACTTAGATCTAAGCCTGTTTCTTTGCAGAGACAAGAAGCTAGGAACTAGAATGAATGTGAGATTTAAATGGAGTCATGGAAACATCTAATAGGTCCTTTAGTTAGAGAATAACCCACATCTGAAATAGTCCATAAGAGAGCCTCTCATTGTTTTCAGTTGGCTCCAGTACAAAAGCCTTCAACCACCCACATGAGGGCTAAGTGGATGTGAGAGGTGGTCTGTAAATCCCCCGTTCCCTTCCACCAGCTTGCAGAGGTAAACCCAGCTTGGTCAGAGATCAGCTTCTAGTCTTCCAAGTGCTAATCAGATGCTTCTTTGATTTGAACCTAGACATATGATTGTGTTAGCCTGGTTGGGCTGCCATGACAAAGTAGCACAAACTGGACAGATTAAGTAACAGATAGTTATTTTCTCATAATTGTGGATGTTGGAAGTCCAAAATCAAGGTATTGGTAAGATTGGTTCCTTCTGAGGCCTCTCTCCTTGGTATGTAGATGCTGTCTTCTTCCTACATCGTTGCATGGTCGAACTTCTGTTTGTCTGGGTCCTAATCTCTTCTTATAAAGACACCAGTCCTATGGGATTAGAGCCCACCCTACTGACCTCATTTAACCTTAATGACCTTGTAAAGACCCTATCTCCAAATGCAGTCACATTCTGAGTTCCTTGGGGTTAGGACTTCAATGTATAAATTTGGGAGGGACACATTTCAGCCCATAAAAATGGTCTATACCTGGAATCCTGAGACAGACATTTGAAGAGCAGCCAGCTTCCTAAACTGACCATCTGCTTTCTCTGAATGGCAGAACAATTTCTAGGTTACAGAAGAAAATGAAACCAGAGAATCACAGCCTGCACAGAAGACCATATCTTTTCTCCTTTCTCTTTCCTTCTCTCTCAACACAAATGTATCTTTAGCCCTGGATTCTGATCAGAGGAGCGTGTGTGTGTGCGTGTGTGTGTGTTTTGCCTTCATTTGGATAATACAGAAATGATTTATGCTACTAGCACTTAGCTGTACTTTCTTTGTACTGCTTTATTTCCCAAATGTTGGAATTATTTCAGAGGTTCACAGAGACTCTGAGCCTAGGGCAGTTGTTTACTTCTTTGATAAGCTCAGCACTTGAAGTCATAGGTTTTCATAATAATTTCATAATGAATTTTACGGGAAGTGGGAAATGGGGGGCACCATAGGATTTTTATTCCAAAAAGGTATGTCCTTGAAGGAACCCATTCTCCTTCTGGGAAATCCCATTTGTCTAAATCCTTAGGGTCCTTCACACCCTAGGCCATTTCAGAGCATCTTTTGATTATGCCCCCTCATCAGACATTCATGCACATTTTTCTTCTACATTTCCCAGAATCAGCTCTCAATGCTGGCTGCTTATTTGTTAGCTAGCTCTTATTTTTGGACAAGAGCTATTTCTCTCAATGCATGGCCAAATGAGATTTGCTTACTTCCAAAAGTGTTGAAGTTGAATGTTATGGATGGCATGGTATGATTTTATCATGCCTTTGTTTTCAGATAAACTAAGCTGTCTTGTTGAGTCATCAGAGAGAAGTAGAAGGCCACCCTATAACTGCTCCGGGAGCTATAAGGATGATTGACAGGAGGTTTCAGTGGTTCTTCTCTTTCATCCCAAGCCAAATGAAAGACAGGCACTCTTGTACCTCTGCATCATAAAATGCCTCAGTGGGGAGGTGGGACTCCATGAGTGAGGGTCAGCTGGTGGGTGGCGATGACCATGCCCCTGGTCACCTGTCATTTGGGAGGGCTCAACCACCAAGTTAGGTAGCATCTTAGCTGCATTGCCTGAAAAGTAGGGAGATTATATCAGCACCAAGCAATACCTGCTCTCTAAGACCCGGTGGGCTGGGTAGACTCACCTGGCTGCTAATCCTGGTTTTGGAGGAGACAGCTGTGGTCTTGGTTGCTTCTGTAAAAACACCAAAGTAGTGGCCTTTTTGCAATGTGTGTTCTGTGCCGGAATAATCCATCCACTATGAAATTATTTTCATAGAGAAAGCAAGTAATTTTGTATACCTTCTTAGAGAGTATGAGTTCCTCTTGAGGATGGAAATGATGGCGAGCTTGCAGGATTTGAAAGCTTCATTCAAAGGGTGAACTCCCATCTTAGAGAAAGTCATTAGCAAAAGAGTCTGAGGCACAGGAGAAGTCCAGACCCAAGAAGATTCAGTAACATGGGAGAAGAAAGGAAGGAGTCCTAAAATTCAGGGCTCTCTTGGGCTCCCCTGTTTAAACATGTGGGTTTTATTATTATATTTCATTGTTAACAAAAGTCCATGAGATCTGTGGAAGATAAAGGAGGAGTTTTATTTTTCAATTAAAAAGATACAATCTGCAGATTGAGTGGACATAGCCTTCAGTACAAGTGAAAAGTGTGCTCTCTGAAGAACAAAGAAAATAGAGACAGCGCCTGCACTGGTTCCCAATCAGGTCCGTTTACACAAATTAAGAATTCAAATTTGTTTAGTTCTGACTAGTCCAAATAGATGAGCCCTGATTGGGTGGTTTCCAAACCCTGGACTGGAAGTTTCTGGCAAGCGTTGGATTGCTGTTTTCTCACTCTACCATGGTTGCTTGGCTCTGTTTTATAAATTTGGGCATCTCTGTCAGTCACAGGGAGTCCGTGTTATGAGAGCTTGAGGTCTCATTTACAGTTTCATTGCATGCCTGTATGATTAGGCCAACGGATCAGGAGATGACTGCCATTGAAAAGATAGTTTGTTACTCACAGTTCACATCACATCATGCAGGGCCATAGAGGGAAGCACCACGTTTGGTTAGGAAGCAGGGAGATGGGGGAAAGTGTGGGCAAGCACCTTTTCTGTGTGTGTGGTTTCTATGGGAAGAAGCAGGCGATGCTTAGAATTGAGTAGTTTGAAAAATGTCAGCAGGCTCTGGAGCACATGGGGCTGTCTCTAGTTGTGTGGTACCTGACCCTGGGGTAGTTAAGGCTAGAGGATAATCACCTGGAATCAGACAGCCCAATAAAGGAGGTGGTTAGGGTGTGGTCTCCAGATTGATTGGTTTACATATGCCAGGTGCATTCACAACTGACTGGTTTGCTGTCTCTAGCAATTATATAGCTTTGGGACAAGCAGTTTCCCCAGGGTCAGCAAAACCCCAGATGCCAGAGCATCAGAAACACACAATTAATACAGACTTGGACGATGGCAGAGTCCCAGGAGGTCACAGAGTGTGAAATATGGAGAGTATAGAGAGTGGAGAGAAATAAGGACCTGTGTCCCCTGACTCCACCCACTGGCTAGAGTGGTGAAAGGTCAGATGTCACTGAGAAGCATGAGTTCATGCTCAACTCAAGCAGGGAATGACCCCATCAATCTATTCGATCTTTCTTTCTTTCTCTTTCTTTCTTTCTTTTTCTTTCTTTCTCTCTCCTCCTTCCTTCCCTCCTTCCTTCCTTCCTTTCTCTCTCTCTCTTTCTTTCTTTTCTTTCTTCCTTCCTTCCCTCCCTCCTTCTTTCTTCTTTCTTTTCTTCCCTCCCTCCCTCCCTTTCTTTCTTTCTTTCTTTCTTTCTTTCTTTCTTTCTTTCTTTCTTTTTCTTTCTTTCTTTCTTTTCTTTTTTTCTTTCTTTCTTTGTGTCTTTCTTTCTTTTCTTTCTTTCTTTCCTCTTTTTTTGAAATAGAGTCTTACTCTGTTGCCCAAGCAGGAGTGCAGTGGGATGATCATGGCTCACTGCAGCCTCTGTTGTATCCCAGGCTCAAGTGATCCTCCCACCTCAGCCTCCCAAGTAACTGGGATCAAAGGCACATGCCACCATGCCAAGCTTTTTTTTTTTTTTTTTTTTTTTTTTTGGTAGAAACAAAATTTAGCCATGTTGCCTAGGCTGGTCTGGAACTCCTGGGCTCAAGTAATCCCCCTGCCTTGGCCTCCTAAGGTTCTGGGATTAATTTACCTTTCTTGTGGACTCAGGGACCTCTCTGGGCAGGGGTAGCTGGGCACTGCAAGCCTAGGATGTCAATGCAGCCAGCTAGCCCAAGGAATTCAAGAGAACAGCATACGCATAAATAAATAAGGGAGAGGCTATGTCTCTAGTAATTGAGCTTGTGGCATCTTAGCTCACCTTGGAAGTGACTGGGACTCATGCCTGCTCCCAGAATTCTGTATAAAACGCACGAGGATTTTATATATATATATTTTATATTATATATGTTTGCCATCCTTTGCGTGAAGATGGCCCTGTTTCTGGGACTATTGTAAAAATGAAAAAGAGAAACAAAACATTATTTTTCTCTATCCTTTTTTTATAGCATACTTACTGTGTGTGTGTGTGTGATGACAACACAAAATCTACTGTCAACAATTTTCCAGTATAAGCTAAATCATTATTAACTATAGCTGCCACGAGTATAATATCACCTGAGCATATTTCTCCTAACTGAACTTTATACTCCTTAATTAATATTTTCCCTTTTCTCCCACCTCCAGCCCTTGGTAACCACCATTCCACTATCTGCTTCTGCTTCTGAGTCCAACTTTCTTGCATTGCATATATAAGTGAGATCATACAGTATCTGTCTTTCTGTGCCTGGTTTATTTCACATAAGCTAATGTCCTCCAGGTTCATTTATGTTGTGGCAAATGACAGAATTTCCTTTTTTTTTGTAAAAAAAAAAAAAAAAAGACAGGATGGTATTTCATTGTGCATATGTATGTACCACATTTTCTTTATCCATTCAGTCACTGATGGACACTTAGGTTAATTCCATATTTTGGCTGTTGTGATAAACATGGGAGTGCAGGTGTCTTGTCAACATACTGATGTCATTTCCTTTGGATACATAACCAGTAGTGGGATTGCTAGACCACAGGGCAGCTCTACTTTTAGTTTTATGAGGAACTTCCATACTGTTTTCCATAATGGTTGTACCAATTTATGTTCCCACCAACAGTGTACAAGGGATCCCTCTTCTCCACATGTTCATCAGTGTCTGTTGTTTTTCATCTTTTTGATAATAGCCATTCCAACAGGCATGAGGTGGTATATTAGTTTCACATTTCTTTAATGGTTAGGACCAAAACAGGCTGGGTGTGGTGGCTCACACCTGTAATCCCAGCACTCTGGGTAGACAAGAGAATCACTTGAGGCCAGGAGTTCAAGATCAGCCTGGGTATCACAGCAAGGCCTTATCTCTACACATACACACACACACACACACACACACACACACACAAAGAGAGAGAGAGAAAGAGAGAGAGACAATTTAAATTATCCAGGAGTGGTGGCCTGCACCTGTAGTCTCAGCTACTTAGAGGGTTGAGTCTAAGAGGTTGAGACTGCAGTGAGCTATGATTGCACCACTGCACCCCTGCCTGGGAGACAGAGTAAGACCCTGTCTCTAACAAAGAAAATAAACATAAAAAAATACTTTTAAAAACACTAAAACATTCTACCTTCTGCATTTGCTTTTGCTGCTTGGCTGATAAGGTGGAGAATTCGCTTAATTAACTAATACTGCTTGTTTGGGCATTATCAAAAGGGCACAGCTTATGCCAAAGCTGACTGTGTAAATGTTTTCCAGGCGCTCTTATGACTCCGAATACCAGGATACAACGGTTTGAGGTTCTCAACAACGGTACCTTAGTGATACGGAAGGTTCAAGTGCAAGATCGAGGCCAGTATATGTGCACGGCCAGCAACCTGCACGGGCTGGACAGGATGGTGGTCCTGCTCTCGGTCACCGTGCAGCAGCCGCAAATCCTAGCCTCTCACTACCAGGACGTCACGGTCTACCTGGGAGACACCATTGCAATGGAGTGTCTGGCCAAAGGGACCCCAGCTCCCCAAATTTCCTGGATCTTCCCCGACAGGAGGGTGTGGCAAACTGTTTCCCCCGTGGAGGGCCGCATCACCCTGCACGAAAACCGGACCCTTTCCATCAAGGAGGCGTCCTTCTCAGACAGAGGCGTCTATAAGTGCGTGGCCAGCAACGCAGCCGGGGCGGACAGCCTGGCCATCCGCCTGCACGTGGCGGCACTGCCTCCCGTTATCCACCAGGAGAAGCTAGAGAACATCTCGCTGCCCCCGGGGCTCAGCATTCACATTCACTGCACTGCCAAGGCTGCTCCCCTGCCCAGCGTGCGCTGGGTGCTCGGGGACGGTACCCAGATCCGCCCCTCGCAGTTCCTCCACGGGAACTTGTTCGTTTTCCCCAACGGGACCCTCTACATCCGCAACCTAGCGCCCAAGGACAGTGGGCGCTATGAGTGCGTGGCCGCCAACATGGTAGGCTCCGCGCGCAGGACGGTGCAGCTGAACGTGCAGCGCGCAGCAGCCAACGCGCGCATCACGGGCACCTCCCCGCGGAGGACAGACGTCAGGTACGGAGGGACCCTGACGCTGGACTGCAGCGCCTCGGGGGACCCATGGCCGCGCATCCTCTGGAGGCTGCCGTCCAAGAGGATGATCGATGCGCTCTTCAGGTAGGCGGCTCTGCGTGGCTTGTGGCTTGTAAATCACCGGGCTGGTGGCCCCAACGAATATGAGTCCTTGTTCTGGATGAATATGCACCCACATTGCTCCCTGAGTGCGGTAAAATTAAATGACATTAAATAACAGGGCGCAGTAGCTCACTCCTGTAATCCCAGCACTTTGGCAGACCGAGACCGGCAGATCACTTGAGGTCAGGAGTTCGAGACCAGCCTGGCCAGCATGGTGAAACCCTGTCTCTAATAAAAATACAAAAATTTGCGGGGCATGGTGGTGGGCATCTATAGTTCCAGCTACTCGGGAGGTTGAGGCAGAAGAATTGATTGAACCCGGGAGGTGGAGGTTGCAGTGAGCCAAGATCATGCCACTGCACTGCAGCCTGGATGATAGAGTGACACTCCACCTCAGATAATAATTAATTAATTAATTTGAGACAAGGTGTCACTCTGTCACCCAGGCTGGAATGCAGTGGTGTGATCATAGCTCACTGCAGTCTGAGACTCCTGGGCTCAAGCAATCTTCCAGCCTCAGCCTCCTGAGTAGCTGGGTCTACAGGTGTGCACCATGAAGCACAACTTATTATTATTGTTATTTCCTTTTTGTAGAGATGGGATCTGTTGTGTTGCCACGGATGATCTCAAACACGTAACCTCAAGCAATCTTTCTGCCCTGACCTTCCAAAGTGCTGTGATGACAGGCTTGAGCCACTGTGCCTGGCCCCGTTTGTGATTTTTATGCAATGAAATTTTGTCTCTCTAAACTGGATCCAGAGCAAATACTTAACTTCTTAACAAATACTTAACTTTCTCCTCTCTTGCCCAATTCAAAAAAAAAAAAAAAAAAAAAAGGGAAAAACAGTAAACGAACCAAGAAACTTCTGATTTAATGATTATATGTTTAACTATACATACTTGGGCTATGAAGAGAGCCGCCTTCTAATCAAGTGCCGTCAGTTCCCAGATATATAGGTTTATGACAGTGCTTTTCAATCCAGGTGATTTTGCCCCTAGACAACTCTTGGCAATATCTGAATACGTCTTTGATGATCACAAATGGGGCAGTGGGTGCTTCTGGTGTCAGGTGGGTGGAGCCCAGGGACGGTGCTGAACGCCCTGCAGTGCACAGGATGACCCATCACAGAGAATCATCTATATTACCTTAAATGTCAATAGTGCTGAGGTCAAGTAACCATGTGTTAGCATGAAAGATTCTATCTGTCTATCTATCTATCTATCTATCTATCTATCTATCTATCTATCTATAATCTATCTATCCATCCATCCGTCCATCTTCTGTGGCTGTGGTCTGCAACCAGGCAAGTGTTTCTCACTCCCCGAGGGACACTTGGGGATGTTCGGAGACATTTTTGGTCATCATGACTCTATGGTGGAGGGTGTGCTTCTGGCATCTGGTGGGTGCAGCCCAAGGATGCTGCTCAACATCCTACAGAGCACAGGAAACCACACCACAGATAAGCATTCATCTTGCCTTAAGTGTCTATAGTGCTGAGGCCAAGAAACCCTATCTTAGTATGAACATTTTGGTCTATCTGTCTATATACCTACCTATCCATCCATCTATTTCTATATACCTAACCTATCCATCCATCCATTCTTATCTCTTATGCATCTGTCCATTCACCCATCCATCCATCTATCCATCCATCCGTTTCTATCTATCAGTTGTTCTATCTATCTATCTATGGTAGTTGTTTGCAACCAAGGAGATTTTCTCCCCAGGAGACACTTGGCTATGTCTGGCAACATTTGTTGGTTGTTACAAATGGGATGGGTGCTACCGGCATCTGGTGGGTGGAGCCCCGGGACACTGCTCAACACCCTACAGTTCACAGGATAGCCCCATCACAGAGAATCATCTAGCCCCAAATGTCCCTAATGCCAAGGTTGAGAAACCCTGACTACATACAAAAAAATGAGCTAATATTTCTTTAATAAGCATTTCAAAAAATAGAGGATGCAGACAGCAGAAGAAAGGTAAAACGGAGTCTAACTGAATTCACAGTGGGGAAGCCCCGGATTGTGCCGTCTTCAGCATTCAGCAGCTCAAGCAGGAAAGCCTCTTATGGTGGGTCGCTCTCCAGGGTGGGAGTAAAATCAGTATTTGGTTTCTTCTGCACAGCTGTGTCTGGCCTTCCAGGATTCTTTGAAATCAGGAAAAGGGCTGAGACGCCTTTCCCCTGCCTGTATTTCATACTTTAGATGGCTGGGTGGTAAGCTGAAGAGCTTGCACAGTCAATCCACAAGAACCATGTGCCCAGTCTACCCAGGAGTGCCTTCCAGCTTAGCAGATGTGCTGCCACTTAGAGGACTCTATGCCATTGATTTGGGCATGGTGGAGGCAATTTTGAATGGATAACAGTACACGAATGCAGTTCCAGTAGGATTGTTGAGTCATTCTATTAATATCTCTATGTAAATCCTAAATAAATTATAAACTATTATTTCTGTCACCTCATTCTTAGTAAATTCTGACTATATTCTTAGTAAAGTATAATTGCACTAACCATGTGTATTTTGTCCAAGAGCGGGCTCTGCCCTGCCTACATGTTGGGACTATTTAAAAATACAGCGTATGTGTAATTGAGAATTCAATAGGGACAATTTTAAAAGTCAGAACCTTCTCAGTCTTTTCACTGGACTATTCAACATATTAGTTCTGAATAACTAAAGGATACTGCAGTATTTATAAAACTCTCACGTACATAATGAAGATTTTCCTATCATCCTTTCTAGGTTGCCTCTTTTAAACTTAAGCCCTTTTGTAATTATTAACTCAGCAGTGCTTGGACTTCACGGGGATGAGTGACACACCAGCCTTGGGGTCTTAGCTAGTGAGTGTTATTCAGCTCTAATTACAAATTCTAGAAAACCTGTTACACCCATAGTGCTAACTTCTGAAGAGCCCATGTTTAGCTTTGAGACTCGTGGTATAATCACAATTACATGACCTATTTTAGAGTTGCTTTTCTGACTCTTGCCAGAAACTGGGATACAACAGCTTTAAAAAAAATTGCCAAGGGTGGAAACAGTGTCTAAAGCATATTCTCCAGGAAGAACTTAACATCTTTATAAGGTTGACTCAAATTCACCATCATCATGACTGTAGCATATTATCTGATTTTGTTGTTACAATGAGCTCTGTAATGACCACCATCCAAATACTTGATCCACACACACTTGCAGGAATAGGACTGACGTCTTTGACTACATTTCATGTCCTTGAACCCATGGCCAGGCCAGCCTAACGTCAGATTCAACAGGGAGTTCTTATTTGCAGTCAATCACTTTCCACAATCTTCTCCAGGCTGCAAAAACCACTGGGCATTTTGCAATAGCAGCCACTTGGGCTGAAGCATCACAGGACCGCTATTTTTGTGTTATTCCACAGACCTAACGCCACGGTAGAGCATTTGGGAAACTGACATCTTACTCCTTTTTCTTTTTTTCTGTAGTTTTGATAGCAGAATCAAGGCATTTGCCAACGGGACCCTGGTGGTGAAATCAGTGACGGACAAAGATGCCGGAGATTACCTGTGCGTAGCTCGGAATAAGGTTGGTGATGACTATGTGGTGCTCAAGGTGAATGTGGTAATGAAAGCAGCCAAGATTGAGCACAAGGAGGAGAACGACCACAAAGTCTTCTACGGGGGTGACCTGAAAGTGGACTGTGTGGCCACCGGGCTTCCCAATCCCGACATCTCCTGGAGCCTCCCGGATGGGAGTCTAGTGAACTCCTTAATGCAGTCAGATGACAGCGGCGGGCGCACCAAGCGCTATGTCGTCTTCAACAATGGGACACTCTACTTCAACGAAGTGGGGATGCGGGAGGAAGGAGACTATACCTGCTTTGCCGAAAATCAGGTCGGGAAGGACGAGATGAGAGTCAGAGTCAAGGTGGTGACAGCGCCCGCCGCCATCCGGAACAAGACTTACTTGGTGGTCCAGGTGCCCTATGGAGACGTGGTCACCGTAGCCTGCGAGGCCAAAGGAGAACCCATGCCCAAGGTGACTTGGTTGTCCCCCACAAACAGGGTGATCCCCACTTCCTCTGAGAAGTATCAGATATACCAAGACGGCACTCTCCTTATTCAGAAAGCCCAGCGTTCCGACAGCGGCAACTACACCTGCCTGGTCAGGAACGGTGCTGGAGAGGATAGGAAGACGGTATGGATTCACGTCAACGTCCAGCCACCCAAGATCAACGGTAACCCCAACCCCATAACCACTGTGCGGGAGATAGCAGCCGGGGGCAGTCGGAAACTGATTGACTGCAGAGCTGAAGGCATCCCCACCCCCAGGGTGTTATGGGCTTTTCCTGAGGGCGTGGTTCTGCCCGCCCCATACTATGGAAACCGGGTCACTGTCCATGGCAACGGCTCCCTGGACATCAGGAGTCTGAGGAAGAGCGACTCCGTCCAGGTGGTATGCATGGCCCGCAACGAGGGAGGGGAGGCCAAGTTGATTGTGCAGCTCACTGTCCTGGAGCCCATGGAGAAACCCATCTTCCATGACCCAATCAGCGAGAAGATCACGGCCATGGCGGGCCACACCATCAGCCTCAACTGCTCGGCCGCGGGGACCCCGACACCCAGCTTGGTGTGGGTGCTTCCCAATGGCACCAATCTGCAGAGCGGACAGCAGCTGCAGCGCTTCTACCACAAGGCTGATGGCATGCTACACATTAGCAGTCTGTCCTCGGTGGACGCCGGGGCTTACCGCTGCGTGGCCCGCAATGCTGCTGGCCACACGGAGAGGCTGGTCTCCCTGAAGGTGGGGCTGAAACCAGAAGCAAACCAACAGTATCATAACTTGGTCAGCATCATCAACGGTGAGACGCTGAAGCTCCACTGCACCCCTCCCGGGACTCCACAGGGACGTTTCTCCTGGACGCTCCCCAGTGGCGTGCGTCTGGAGAGCCCCCAAGCCCTGGGACGCTTTTCTCTTCTGGACAATGGCACCCTCACAGTTCGTGAGGCCTCGGTGTTTGACAGGGGTACCTACGTATGCAGGGTGGAGACAGAGTACGGCCCTTCGGTCACCAGCATCCCAGTGATCGTGATCGCCTATCCTCCCCGGATCACCAGTGAGCCCATCCCGGTCATCTACACCCGGCCTGGGAGCACTGTGAAACTGAACTGCATGGCTATGGGGATTCCCAAAGCTGACATCACGTGGGAGTTACCGGATAAGTCGCATCTGAAGGCAGGGGTGCAGGCTCGTCTGTATGGAAACAGATTTCTTCACCCTCAGGGATCACTGACCATCCAGCACGCCACACAGAGAGATGCTGGCTTCTATAAGTGCACGGCAAAAAACATTCTTGGCAGTGACTCAAAAACAACTTACATCCATGTCTTCTGAAATGTGGATTCCAGAAAAATTGCTTAGGAACTGACAACAAAGCAGGGTTGGTAAGGGAAGCCAGGCTGGGGAATTGGAGCTCTTAAATAATGTGTCACAGTGCATGGTGGCCCCCGGGGGGGTTTCAACTTGAGGCTGACCTTGATCTAAGATTGTTGGGAAAAGGAAGCAATATAGACACAAGAAGGAGGACTTAGCCTCGCTGGGAACTTTCTTTAGTGTTTACATCATGCCAGAAGCTTCATTTAGGGTCTCTGTGCTCAACTGCAATTTTTCTTTTTCTGCAAATGCCACTCAACTGCCTTCGTAAACGTCCACAGGACATCTGAGGAACAGTTACCAAAAATAAACCATAGACATGAACAATGCCTCATTGCCCCGTTGAAGACGCATCACCTAGTTAACCTGCTGCAGTTTTTACATGATAGACTTTGTTCCAGATTGACAAGTCATCTTTCAGTTATTTCCTCTGTCACTTCAAAACTCCAGCTTGCCTGATAAGGACTTAGAACCAGAGTGATTGATATATGTATTTTTAAATTCAGAGTTACATACATACAGCTACCATTTTATATGAAAAAAAACCTTATTTCTTCCTGGAGCTCACTTTTTATATAGTGTTTTATATATAGATTTTTTTCTTTCAAATCAGACTATGAGACTAGAAGGAGAAATACTTTCTGTCTCATTAAAATTAATAAATTATTGGTCTTTACAAGACTTGGATACATTATAGCAGATATGGAAATATAATTTTAAAAAATTCCTCTTCAACCTCTTTCAAATTCAGTAACCACTGTTACATTAACTTCTCCAGGAACTCTGCAGCGGGGAAGACTGCCATATTAGCTTTCCTTGTGTGCAAAGTTTTTGTTGAAAGCTGCGCTCAGAGGAGGTTAGAGGAGGTTAGAGGAGGGAGGGGAAGGAGAAAACTGCATCATAACTTTACAGAATTGAATCTAGAGTCTTCCCTGAAAAGCCCAGAAACTTCTCTGCAGTATCTGAACTGACCATCCGGTCTAGGGTGGCTGCTGCTTCCCCGGCCATGGGTCAGTCTGTGCCTATGATTAATACAAGACCTGTTATTTCCATGACTGCTTTACTGTATTTTTAAGGTCAATATACTGTACATTTGATAATAAAATAGTATCCTCCCAAAAACTGGGCAGTGATGACAATGCTATTTTCAAGGACAAAAGAGGGTCACATGAATTTGGGTTTCCATCAGAGCGGTTGAAGAAACTGCTTTCATTCACCCTCTCTCAATGATTCTCTTCTCTACACATTTTTAGCAGGCAAGGAAAGTGAGTCAAAGGCGATGCTTCTGATGACAGATTTGGCAGGCAGGAAGGCAGGGTTCGAGTGTCACTTGCATGTAGTGACAGTTTCAATATGCAGCAAGACAGTCTGGGGACAGAGAAGCAGTGCTCTAGGAAACCCTTCAGGATTTTTCTTTTTAAATTTTTGTCAAAGAGACATCTGGAAATACATGTACTGGTGTTCCACAAATATGCAAAACTGTCCTTCTTTTGCTTCCCCTGAGAGGAAGGAAAAAGACAAACAAGATAAATATTTGGGAAAAATATGACTGTCAGCATTTCAAGAAATGCAGTGTCGCCAGTTGTTAAAGAACGTTGGTCATGGAAACTAAAGAATTCTGGTTTGTTTTTTTTTAGATTTTGTGGGAAGCATAGAGCCTGTCTCTCATTCATGAATCCACTTATTTGCTAAAATATATCTGCACAGCCCTTACTGTGTGCTGGATATCAAGAGAGGCCTGAGGAGGCAGAGAGGTGAAGGAGGCGGTGATGCTTGGAGTGTTTATGCAGGGTCTCTCAAAATGGACATGAATGACATTTGGGGCTGGATTATGCTCTCGGATGGGGTGTCCTGTGTAGGGTGTTGAGCGGCATATCTGGGCTCTACCCACCAGATGCTAGTACCCTCCGGCCCCCCAAAATTGTGATGACCAAAAATGTCTCTGGACATTGCCAAATGCCCCTTTAGGGGGTGCAAACTTGCTCCTAGCTGAGAGCCACTGACATAGAGGATAGATTAGATTGGTAGATACATAACTGACAGATGATTGATATAGATAGATGATGATAGATGGTAGATAGATGACAGATAAATGACGGACAGATATAAAGAGATAGATGATAGGTTAATAATAGATATACATAGGAGAGAGAAATAGACAACGATTGATACAGATAGATGATAGATAGATATAAATAGATAATAGATATAGATAGGAGTAAGATAGGTAGATAATAGATGGCTGGATGGATGATAGATAAATGATGGATGATTGGGTGGACAATAGATAGGTATATGGATAAATAGATGATGGATGTTTAGATGAATTGTAGATAGATGATAGATAAATAGATAAATAATGGATGGTGGAATAGATGATCAATAGTTGGATAGATACATACATGGATTGATTGATAATGGATGGTTGGGTGGATTAGATAGGTAGTTGGGTAGATGATAGACAGATGGGTAGATAGATAGATGATGGATAGTTGGTGATGGATGGATGGAAGGATGATAGGCAGACAGATAGATAGATAATGAATGAGTGGATGGATAATAAACTTTCTCACTGAGGATTTCCTGCCTCAGCACTATGGACATTTGGGGCTAGAGATCCTCTGTGGTGGGACCGTCCTGAGCACTGTAGGGTGTTGAGCAGCGTCTCTGGGATCCACCGACCAGATGCCATGAGCACCTACCACCCCAGTGTGACAACCAAAAACATCTCTAGACATGACCACATGACTGCCATGAGGCTGCCCCATCCCTGGTTGGAAAACACTGTGCTAGATTAATACATGCAGCAGGGTGTTTTAGAGACACGTTCATTCGGACAGCCTGCTTCAGTGCATGATGTGGAAAATGAGATCCAGGGAGGTAAATTCACCTAGGTGTAGACAATGTTTCTGCAGGACATACCTTGGTGCAATTTTACCTGGAAAACAAATGGTAAAAACATCCTATCAACCCAAATGTTTGCATTCACATGAGGTGATGGTCTGAAGAGGCGTTTGGAAACATTAAAAGTAGTTCAGAGATCATTCAGATTCTAGAGCATTAAAAAGCCAGGTGGGATTGTAGTCCCATTAAAAAAGACCTATATTTTTCTGACTGAGATAGCATGTCTACAGAGTCAAGAATAGAAGAATGGCTGGGCAGAATGATATGGACAAATAGGAGGACGTGTTTTCCTGGCAGCAAAAACATCATGAAGAAAGTTCGACCCTCAAGCAAGGAGACCTGGGGTCTAGTGACAGATAAAACGTAATAGTGATCCAGGCTCGTAGTCACAGCTACTCAGAAGGCTGACGGAGGAGGATCACCTGAGCCCAGGAGTTTGAGGCTGCAGTGAGCTATGATTACACCACTGCAAGACAGCCTGGGTGATAAAGTGAGACCCTCTCTCAGAATACTACAAAGTAATAACTAACTTTTAAAATAATAGACATATTTGTCTAAAATGTGTTTCATTTGGGATTGAACGTGGTAGGATATTGTAGTTGGTTCAGTAACGTTCTGCAAAAAAGTCATCTGTACTTGGAACCTGTCAGTGCGACCTTGTTTGGAAAAAGTCTTTACAGATGTGATCATGTGAAGGATCTGGAAGTGAGATTATTCTGGACAAGGATGGGTCCTAAATACAATAAGCTTTCCTATAAGAGACAGATGAGGGGACACAGACACAGAGGAGAAGGCCACATGGAGATGGAGGCAGAGACTGGAGTGATGTGGCCACAAGCCCAGGGATGCTGGAGCCCCCAGGAGCTGGGAGAGGCAGGAAGGATCCTCCCTTAGAACACCCAGAGGGAACTGCATACAACTGTAGTACATTGAGCAGTGGCCCCCAAAATAAATGCCATATTCTGACTCCCAGAACCGGGGCATGGGAGGTGGAAACAGGATCTTTGCACGTGTAATTAAGGTAAAGATCTTGAGATGAGATCATCCTGGACTAGATGGGCCCTAAATCCAATGACAGCTGTCAGTCTAAAAGACACAAGAGGGGCACAGACACAGGAGAAGGCCATGTGGAGACGGAGGTAGAGGCTGGAGTGATGCGGCTAGAAGCCCAGGGATGGTGGAGCCCCCAGGAGCTCGGAGAGACAGGAAGGAGCCTCCCCTAGAGCCTCCGGATGGAGCGTGGGCCTGAGACACCTTCGTCTCAGACTTCTGGTCTCCAGAGCTGTGAGAGAGTTCATTTCTGTTGTTTTAACCCCCTATTTTGAGGTGATTGGTTAGAGAAGCCCTGAGAAGGAAATGCAAATATTAAAAATTTTCTTGTAGAGATGGTCATGATGAGAGGTACTTAGCACCTCATGACTTAAGTAAAATGAGAGCCATTGAAACCAGTTTGTCCAGAACACAAAGGTGTGTGATTTGAGCAGATCATTAATCAGAATCACATACGGTTGTATCATTATTTGTAATTAATATAGTAACTAAAAAATAGTTGTTCTCCCTAACTGGCTAAGTTCGAACATCTGGCATATGTGCTTGTAAATCTGTGGACACAAGCAAAATCCCTAGCTAACAGTTCATTGTCGTCATTTTACTACCCTCAGACCCTCACTGAAAAGAAACACTTTAACCAGGCTGTCGTCCTTGAAGTCTGGTTTGTAATTGCAAAGGCAGCTCTTGTTTCGGTGAAGGTGGGCCAAATGTGGGACAAGATGAGGAAGACCCCAACCCTGCTGCTGAATTCCATGTGAAAGACACTGAAGCCCACAAGACCCTTTGCTGCACTTTTGTAATTTAAGACCCAAGTCTTACCTGTAATCCTAGAATTTTGGGAGACCGAGGCCTGCAGATCACTTGAGCCTAGGAGTTCAAGACCAGCCTGGGCAACATAGCAAGATCCTGTCTCTACAGAAAATACAAAAGTTATCAGTTTGTGGTGGTGCATGCCTGTAGTCCCAACTACTCTGGAGGCTGAGGTAGGAGGATCACTTGAGCCCGAGATGTCGAGGCTACAGTGAGCCAAGACTGCACCACTGCAGTCCAGCCTGGGTGACAAAGCAAGAGTGTCTCCAAAAATTAAAAAATGGACCCAAGTCTTTTGGAGGTGGAAGTTCAGTAACAGATTAAGGATGAAACTAAGAAGGGTAGTGTTAGTGAGTACCTGGATGGCCAGCACGAACTGACTCTGTTCTGGAAAAAAACCCAAACATTGGTTTACCTTCATCCTGAAAAGCTGTTCACCTTCCTTTTTTAGCAGTCTTTTTAATTTTAACCTTGGAACACAAGAAACCTGTGGTTCTTGTTGGCTTTGTGCGATCATCTCCTGGATTGATTTAAACATCCCCACGTCCGAGTGTCTTCATTTCCTGGGGCTGCCATTGCAAATGACGAAAGAACAGGTGGCTTAAAACAACAGGAACTGATTCTCTCACAGTTCTGGAGACCAGCAGTCTGAAGTGAAAGTGTGGGCAGAGGTGTGCTCCCTCTGGACGTTCTAGGGGAGGGTCCTTCCTGCCTCTCCCAGCTCCTGGGGGCTCCAGGCATCCCTGGGCTTGCGGCCACATCACTGCAGTGTCTGCCTTCGTGTCCATGTGGCCTACTCCTCTCCATCTGTGTCTTCTCTTCTGTCTCTTAGAAGGACACCTGTCGTTGCACGTAGGGCCACGCTAATCCAGGATGATCTCTTCTTGAGATCCTTGACTTAGGTATACCTGCAAAGCCTTTATTTCCAAATTAGGCTCCATTCACAGGTTCTGAGATTAGGATGTGGACATATTCTTTTGCGAGAATATAGTTCAATCCATTACAGTTGTATCCAGTTCCTTCTGGATGCTCTAGGGGAGGGTCCTTCCTACCTCTCCCAGCTCCTGGGGTCTCCAGCATCCCTGGGCTTGTGGCCACATCACTCCAGTCTCTGCCTCCATCTCCATGTGGCCATCTCCTCTGTGTCTGCATCTCCTCTTCTGTCTCTCTCTCTCTCTCTCTTTTTTTTATTTCTGAGACGTAGTTTCACTCTTGTTGCCCAGGCTGGAGTGCAATGGTGTGATTTTGGCTCACTGCAACCTCTGCCTCCTGGGTTCGGACAATTCTCC
Organism: Cacajao melanocephalus; assembly: GCA_963573385.1. NCBI lineage: Eukaryota > Metazoa > Chordata > Mammalia > Primates > Pitheciidae > Cacajao > Cacajao melanocephalus. Next base: position 62,087 of record CAUYLG010058292.1, read on the forward strand.
TCCTCAGCCTACCCGTCTTCTGTCTTTTATAAGGACATTTGTCCATAGATTTAGAGATCATCTAATCCAGGATGATCTCATTTTGAGATACTTAAGTCAATTATATCTTATCTAAATAAGTTCACATGTATAGGTTCCAAAGGTTATGACATAGACACATCTTTGAGGGTCACCATTCCACCTACTACACCAGACTCTATTAATATCTCTGACCTACAAATCAGAATCTCTGGGAGAGAAGCCTGGTGAGTACAAAGTGCAGCAAGAATGTGATGAGGAAGTGCTGTCTTTAGAGCTGGAACTCATTTGTTCCTGAAGTGGTGTGGCAAAACTATAGTGTGACTCATCACATATTTCTTATCATTTAACCCTCTGTGGGGCAACCTATTGTGCTAATTTGTACCATATTGTGTGGTACCTCTCCCCATGAAGACACTAGAACCTTGGTGTGTTGTTGAAATTCTGCATGCTTCAGTTTTCAGATTTTTGGGAAAGAGGAAACTTATAGGACACTCACCTCATAAGGCCATTGTAAAAGTAGAAGATGAGGTTCTTAAGACAAAGCCTGTCTCATCACAAGTACTCAGTATATGTTGGCTATTTCCCTATTTATTGCTGTCATTTCTCCACTAGTTTGAAAAGCGATGGTTTCCAAAGTACGTTCAAGCTAAGCATCACAACCATTATTGGGAGAGTTGAATTCTGAGAAAGGGTGCTTAGCTATGACCACTACAATGGTGTAGAATTGCAGCATTGGTGTAGGTCCAATCCTACACCATCCAATTTCAGTTGCAGCTTATGCATCCTAAGCCATGTAGCAGAACCAGAACTAGAAACCAAAATTAGAACCAATGTGTGTGCTGTGCTGTGTTGTGCCTAACCATGAAGCTTTGGGAAAACATGGCTGATCAAACAAGGTTTTGAGAGGATGAGGACACTTGGGAAAACATGGCCAATCAGGCAAGTTTGAGTGAATGAGGAACTTTGGAAAAGCACAGCTGATCAACCAGGCATTGGGTGGATGGAAAGCCTTGGGAAAACATGGCATATCAAACAAGGCTTTGGGTAGACGGGACACTTGGAAAACATAGTTAATCAAACAAGGCTTAAAGAGGATGAAAAACCTTGGTAAAACATGGCTGATCAAACAAGGCTTTGAGTGGATTAGGAGCCTTGGAAAAACATTGTCCGTGAAACACAGCTTTGAGCGAATGAAGAGCCTTGGGAAGACATGGCCAATCGAACAAGGTTTTGGGTGGATGGGGAGCTTTGGGAAAACATGGTCGATCACACAAGGCTTCGAGTGGATGAGACACAGGCTTGAATTTAGGTCCTGTTCTTTAATAGCTGTGGGAATGTAGATGTCATCTACTTAAGTTTCTGTTTCTTTGTGTGTGTCAAATGGGGATGACACCACTCACTTTACCAGATCATTGGGAAAACCACTGAGATAGCATATAGATGGTGGGACAGAACTTGAAAGTTCCATTAAAAAAAGAAGAAAAACACGGAAGTTATGTCCACTCCCTCGTAGGGTAGCATAAATTATCTGAAAGAAAAATGTACCGTTTTTGTTTTAGAAAACACTCTATGATGCTTTCTAATTATGTAAACAGAAAAAGCTTCAGGGGCTAAATAGTTGGAATGTTTTTAGTCAAGGGGAATTGCTATATAGTGTTGTCTACAGAGAGAAAGGAAGGGCTGAGGAGCTCATCTAAAGCAGTAGGCACCCCAGAGTGTGAGTGGCAGAGTGGTGATGTATCAGCTGTGGCTGCAATGTTGCTGCCCAAAGCTGAAGCAGAGGAAATACACCCACCCTCCATGCCTCCCACTTTTCCTCCAAACTCCTGCCACCGTGTCCCATTGCTGACTTCAGCAGCAAGCCAGCTGATAGGACCTCTGTTGGGGACATCCTCCTTGCCATACAGAGCTGAGGATATACAGTAAATAGACCAGTAAAAGGGTGACAGGAAAGCTGCTGTAGAAGAGAACCATTACTCACAATGCCTGGTTTGAGGACATTTGTCTAGTTTCTTCAGTGCTGTGTGCACATTGACCTGGCCAGTGCCTGGAATGCGGTGGATACTAAAAAATGTCTTGAGTGGCTATAATAAAGGTATTTGCATTTTCTCTTGGGCTGGGAGATAATTCTGAAGTTGACTTTGTTTTCTTCTGGGAAAGGGCTTGAATTCTGAGCTTTATGGGAGTAATAAGGATCACATGGACTGTTATATTTATAATTCCTTCTTAATTTGTTCCCACTTATGCACGATTTTCATTCTCCAATATTTGCAAAACTTTGGTACAGTTCTGTGACACAAAGCAACCTTGGGTTGGTGGTGTGTTAGGGCATGAGGAAAGATGGCTGCTTTCTCTTCTGTTGATGGACTTTGAGAGGGAAGAGCAACAACCTGAATAAACATGATATAAAGACCTGAGAGATTACCAAGATCCAGATGAAGAAGGTAAACAGTGCCTGTGCATTATTGAAAGTACTGGGAAAGACCACAAATCTGCTTGACATTCAACTTGACTCAATATATGCAGTCATTTAATTAAGGGTAGTCCCTGGAAAGCTGGAAAAACTGGAAATCCTTAGATTGGGATCTAAAACCCTTATCTCATGTCTGCCACATAATGAGTTCTTATAAATAAGGATGTTCCTTTCCCACTATCATCTTTTCTTTGATTCCAGAAAAGCATCCACTGCCATTTAACCCAATGTTATGCTTATCTGGTGGGTATCTTCAGGGATACATTTTTTTTAGGTTTTTGTGATGCTTGTAGAATGGCATAAGGATAGGAAATGATTCCTGCCCTTATTCTCTCTCCCTTCCCACCTGAAACCCACTCAAATGAACTACAGTATATAAGAAAAGCAAGGGTGATTTTCATATGAGCTTTTCACAGTAGTCCAATTCTGTGCACGTGTGGGCAAGTGAGTAGAACCGTGATGCAAACATCCATAGTATTGTCTAATCTTTTTAGGACCAAGGGACCTTTGAGAACAATGTGGAAATTCTACAAATTCCTTTACTCTTTATATCTGTTCTACGGTAGGGTCCCACCATAACTGTCACTGTTGATTTATTTATACTCCAATGTCTTTCTTCTTCTTCTTTTTTTACCTAATATTCTTCTTTTTCTATCTCCAGTCCATTCTTTTCTCTCTTCACTCATGAATCCCACTAGCTTCAACCATAACTTTTATGTATTAAGAGATTTTAATTATGTTTCTAACTTTTTCCTGAGTTCTGCTTCTCCTTGTTTTTCTGCAACTTGCTGCCTCTCTCTCTTCCTCTCTGTACTCAGTAGAATCTTCCACTGTGTTCCAAACTGCATTCACCGTCTGAGACAGATCATGTTCCCAATGAGCTGCTTCCTCAGATAAGAATGAAATTACACAGATTCGCTCATGACCATATGACATGTTTAGACCAGTGAAATGTAAGTGGACATGATGTAAATTTTATCCAAGCAAAGGACTCAAGACATTCCTTAGCCCTGTACCTCCTGCCCTCCACCATGAGGACGACATGACATGCCTCTTTAGGTTCCAAAATAGGAATCGGCCTGGCTGAACCCAGCAGAGCCCAACTGAGCTGTACCTAACCTGCAGCCTTCCCGTCACACAAACACATTTATTTTTGACTTGGAGCTATTTGTTACTGCAGCAGAAGCTGACATATACACCATCTTTCTTCCAAATTTAGCTTTTCCTCCTTCACTATCTCTGTTAATGCCACCACCTCTTTCAGTTCATAAACCTAGAATGTTTTGATGATACTCACTCTGATACCTACTCTCTCTTGCTTTCCTGTCAGTCACTCACCAAGCTATGTTGAGATACCTTTGTAACATTGATTTTTATCCTTCTATTTCTCCCTATTCCCGGTCTATCACTGCCCTGGTGCTGATACCAAATTTGAGATCTCAGTTGGATTCTTGCTGATCTTCACCTTAATGCATTCAACACACAATACTGCTAAGCTAGACTTCTGCTGTAGAGTTCCAGTCATGCTACTTCAGTCAAAAATCCTTAGATTGGATCTTCAAATTTACATAATAAATGCCACCACTTTAGTAAACAAGGCCTTTGACTAACTTTTAAGTCTTCCATTTCATTTTCCTCCATCTTTTAACACAAGAAGGATTCTTATTGTCACCCAGATATTTGTGACCCTCTATCAAAGACTTTTCTTGCCATCACTATTATCATCATCATCACAACCATCACCATCATCATTGATATCATCATTATTATCCTATTTATCAACTGCGAGGTCACTCCTCTTACTCCTCTCTCCCTTTGGCCACCACATTTTCAGACCATGCAGGCTTAGACTAGACACCAGCAGAGGTAAAATTTTGCAAAAGTTTCCCTTTGGAAGTAAAGCTTTGCCTCTTTCAAACATACTTGGTAACCTAGAAATGAAAATCACAGACTTTGTAAAAGATTTCTTTGTCTTTCTTTCTTTCTTTTTCTTTCTTTCTTTCCTTTCTTTCTTTTTCTTTCTTTCTTTCTTCTTTCTTTCTTTCTTTCTCTCTCTCTCTTTCTTTCTTTCTTTCTTGTTTCTTTCTTTCTGTCTTTTTCTCTTTCTTTCTCTCTCTCTCTCTCTCTTTCTATCTCTCTCTTTCTTTCTTTCTTTTTTGAGATGGAGTCTTGCTCTGTTGTAAGGCAGTGGCATGCTCTCAGCTCACCGCAACCTCTGCCTCCTTGTTCAAGTGATTCTCCTGCCTCAGCCTCCTGAGCAGCTGGGGCTACGGTTACATGCCACCAGGCCCAACTAATTTTTGTATTTTTAGTAGAGACAGGGTTTCACCATGATGACCAGGATGCTCTTGATCTCCTGACCTCATGATCCACCCACTTTGGCCTCCCAAAGTGCTGGGATTGCAGGCATGAGCCACCACACCCGGTCTTCTTTGTCTTTCTTACTCTCAGGGTGGTCTCAGAATTTGGTCAACATTGACTGAGATGTAACATGGGACAAGCACTGAGTCAGACAGTGGAATGAAAAATGAATTTCATGAGATTCCTGTATCCCAATGAACTTAAAATACAAGTTGTAGATTCAGACATTAATTGCAACATGGTAAAATAAGCATCAAAGGATGTATGTACAGGGGACAAAGATTATGAAAACAATTAGATGAGAATTATCAGTTGTTGACAAATGTGAAAAACCGGGACTGGTTTGTTTATTTTCTTTTTTGAAAGTTTATTTCATTAATATATTTTTCAGAAGCTAGGTATTAGAAGGGTCTTCCAGGCTCGGTGAGCAGCTGTTTGTAACTCTCAGATGCATCATTTTCTATGTCCCGTCTTTATCCCTTCACATATTTATGGCCTTTGACTTTTCTATGATGGGGATTTAAAAATAATATTCCATTATACTGCTTTCTCCTACATGCCTGACTTTTACTGCCTCTAGAATTCTCAAAAAATGCCTTTGCTCATTATATATGTCATCCGAATGACTCAGGTCCTCCCTCTGGGAAGTTGCCCTTCGCTTAAATATCCCAGTAGAATGATTTAGGTACTCTCCCACAGACTACAGAAAGCCCATAGCTACTTCCTATTCTGAGGTGCTTCGGTGGGAGAAAGGTGAATAATTGTTCTCATAGCCACTGGGTTGCAATGTGCCTCCTCTTCCTTCAATCTCCAGCTTCCGGCAAAATTCTCTATCAACTCTACCTGTCAACATATGACCTTGGAAGGCTTCTGTCTCAATGACTGGGTGAATTTGTCCCAATCTCAAATTCAACTTCTCTCTTTCATCTTCCAAATTCAATACTGATGATAATAATTGGTGTCTGTGTAGAGCCTTGACAGTCTTGGCCAGTTTCCGTATATTACACATTTGATTATCACAACCACCCTGCAAAGTTGGTGTCAATACCACTGCTCCCATTTTACATGGTAGGAAATTGAGGCACAGTGAGTTTGAACAGCTTGCCTTTGGTCATTCAGTTCTAAGATGATATAATTACCACTCTATCTCCCTACTTTTTTCATTAGAACTTTAAATATAAAAAGTCTGTGCTTTTTATTCATGTTCCTCTTCAGTTCTATGAGAACATCAGAACCTAGGAAGTTTCTGCTCTACATTCCATTATCTCAACCTCTGTACAACCTTGTCACATGAACATGGAATAGAAGATAATGAAAGGCAATATCATACAGGATGGGGCATATGGGAGCAATAAAACTTCAAATATCACCACTCCTTCAGGCAACGGAAATGTAAAACCCTAATAAATCTCCTCATCACTGGTTCTTAATTTGGGATGCACTTTGAAATCATCATAAGAGTTTAAGAAATCTGATGTCTGCTAACATCTCACTCTTCCCCTTACCCTACTGTTAGCAATTCAGATTTAATTAGTTTAGGGACCGTTTTGGGTGTTGGTATTTGTGCAAGCTCCCTGGTGATTCTAACGATCAGCCAAGATTGAGAGCTTCTGTTATAGCTTGCGTCTCTGTAAACTTCATTCTACCTCCTTACTTTCATTCTAAGAACTTTAGATCCAATCTCACTTGAAGCGCCAACCTTTTGTTCCCCCAACTGGTAGCAGTAAATCTCCTAATTCCAATCACTATGCTGACTTGAGCCATCAGCATCCTTACTTTGCCTGAATCTCTTCCATGTACACCAGCACTGGGACACACCCCACCCTTTGCAAAGTCAAAAAGGTTCCTTGACATTTTAGCTTACTCCCCTAAAGGAACAATTTTCTTTCTAAATGGAATTGTTTGGCACCTTAGTGCACTGGTTTAAATAGTATTTTTTCCTTCTAAAGATAAACTGGCCTCAGAATATATGTTATTTGATCCATTTAAAAATAATTGTTAGTCTGGGATAAGTAGTTAGACAGAATATATGGTATATAATACAAAACATATGTAAATATAAAATATAGGTATAAAATTATACGTATATGTATGAGTATGTATGTGAGTGTATGAATAGATTCAAGATTGAGGGATTCATTTTTGAGACTACTATTAAATCAATTTTGAAATAACCTGCTAAATCCTTTATTACACAGAACACTTACCCAAATCTCACACTGTACTTAACTGTTGCCTGTTTTAGTCCACACCATGAAAATAACCTACCTTGCACCTTTAGGATTCATTAAACCCAGTGAAAGAATTTCATCTGAGTATGGCTGTCATCTGTTTATAAAAAACTTCCTATGTATAAAAGAGAATACCACACTCATGAATATTATCCAACTTCTTGGATGCATCTTAATGTAGCCTGAATTGTTCATTCTTATTTTAAAAGTCTTTTTCTATTTCTTTTTGGAAGTTATGGAATAACAGATGGAGAAATGAAGAGATGGGATTCCAAGTGGAGAGATGGATAACCCAAGAGTCACATGTAGGAGGGAAAACATAATATGGGGCCATTTTCAAGCACAAATGATAAATTAAAAAGAAATCTTGGTTATTTTTTGTCTGACACATTCCTCCCTTTTGAGTGCACAAGAAAACATATGTTAAAGAAGCAGTTCTGCCATAATGCAGCCTGGACCTACATCTGACTCCCGGTTATTGAATTGCCTAGTTCCTTGACCTGCAACACTGATGGCGATGCAACCGCCCTGAGGCAGAGATGGCTTACACAAAGCGCCCTGTACTACCTGCCATATTGAATGTAGATCCTGAGGCAAAGACTACATTTCCCATGCTCCCTTGCTCTGAGGTGGAGTCATGTGGTGAATTCCCGTCAATGGGGTGGTGTGATGAATTCCCACCAATGGTGTGTGTCCTTTCCAGGCTCAGGAGTAAAGAAGCAAGGATGGTTTTCTACCTCTCTGTTCTCATTCACCGCTCAATAAAGGGATTACAAGGCACGAGGGGTTGGGGTAGGACAAGGTGGGAAGAACTTGGGTTCTTGAATGAATTCAGAGCACCTTCAATGGGTGTCCACCGAGGCTCTCTATTATCCTACTATACCTTATCTTCTTATCCTCACTGCTGCCATAACTCTTGAGAAACACTCTTGCTGTCAACCACAGAAAGCAATAATTATCAAGGTATACCTCTGCTAGACTGAGGTTTATTTTACTCATAGTATTTTTCCACAAAACCACAAAATGTTGTCATGTTTAAATGAAATATTTGTGAAAGGCTCCCCTAGAAATGATACATAAATACCATCTGTTATTGTTATTATTATTATTTCTTTGATGCAATGGTATTAATAGCATAACTCCAATTTACACAATGAATTGTAATGTTTAAAAGCATTCCCTTACTGCCATTTAAAGTGTATAACAATACTGTAAGCTGAACTTTATTTCTTTATTCCAGATCAAAGGACTAGGGTTCATGGGATTATGTACCAACTTAAGTTCTCCCCACAAGGAAGTGATAGAGAAATGGGGTCTGCAACCCAGGCAAGTGTCCCTGATACAATTTAATTGGATTATTAATCACAGCATAATTACAATTTTCTACAAGTCCTCATTCACAGTCTTGACTCTTAGCCCTCTTTATCATTTAAGAGATTTCTAAATAAGTATATTTTATGTTTTAAAAAAACCATAAAGAGGTTAAAGAATAGTGAAGCATTATTAGTGGAATCTATCTTCAACTTTCTGTTATGAAAAAGAAATATGGACATGTGGCTTTTGGAAGAAGAAATGCAAAACTATTTTTCATTAATGTCCAGCAACGTGAATTTTAAGACAATACAAAAAACCAAGCAAAAAAAATCTGAGTTTCCATGTGTAACAGAAGGCTCACACAGTCTTTTTTTCATTATTTAATGTTATATAAGCTTTTGCAAAATATATCAACATAATGCAATCATACATCTTCTGGCCCTGGCTGGGGGGTTGAAGTGTAAAGCTTTTCCTCAAGATTTGCCTTTGAATCATTATAAAAATAGTTTATGGGCCAGGTGCAGTGGCTCACGCTTGTAATCCCAGCACTTTGGTAGGCTGAGATGGCCAGATCATGAGGTTAGGAGTTCGAGACAAGTCTGACCAACACAGTGAAACCCTGTCTCTACAAAAAATACAAAAATTAGATGGGTGTGGTGGCGAGCACCTGTTATCCCAGCTACTCAGGAGGCTGAGGCAGGAGAATCTCTTGAACCCAGGAGGCGGACGTTGCAGAGAGCCAAGATAGCGCCACTGCAATCCAGCATGGGTGACTGACAGAGTGAGACTCTGACTCAAAAAAAAAAAAAAAAAAAAGTTTATGTGTATAAACACTTTCTATCTTACTTTCTGGATGATGGTAGGAGGTCCAGGTTCATTTTAAGTAGTAAGTACTGAAAGGAAGGAATAAAAAATGATTTTCAGATGACTGGATTAAAACCCACTGCAGTTTTATTTTTTTTTATTGTTGATTCTGGAAAAGCAAGACTTTTATTAGGCCAGGATTTAAACTAATAGGAAAAAAAATAACCACTGATATTTTTCTACAGAAAATACTGCATTTAATACATTCTCAAACAGAGAAAAATAATGTCTTGACGTCCTCTTTGCTGAAACAAGAGCAGGCACAAAAACCCACCCACCCTGGTGTTTTTCCTCTCTGCTTGGAGAGGAAAAACAAGTTTCCAACATTTTCATATGCATAGCTGGAAGTAGCCTCTGTCTTTGTGAAAAGCCTTTATTTCATAGTGTAACTGTTTTAAATAACAGGACATAGAAATATATTAGAATATAACATTCCATATAATGTAATATATATTAGAATAGAATGAATAAATAAAAATCATTTGCCTCTTCAAAGATAAATATTCTGAAAATGCCCAGATTTTGGTTAGTTTGTATGCAGACTATGTAATTGCAGTTTGGATTAGAAATCAGATCATGTGGTTTAAATTTCACCCCCGACCCCAAAACCCCAATATGTGATTTGCATAGTTCAACATTAGTCAGCCCCGTCCTATGGATGTATAGATGTGTCATTAAGTATTTAACCCCACCTTGGGAGACATCTAGACTGTTTCACAACTTTGCCCACCTCTGCAAAGAATCCCCATAGTCTCTGAAATTCTGAGATATGGAATGGCGACAGTGAAGTCTGTGAGCATATTTCAAGACTCTTGCAAAACATTTCCAAAATGCCCTTCAAAGAGATTTTTCCAATTTATATTGTCACAGTGCTATCCTATGGGAGTGAACATTTTACCTCCATACTTCCCAAGAATTACGATCATTTTAACAACTCATAATTTGATAGCTACAAAGCGGAATGCTCTTCCTGTCTCTTCCCTCTCCTCTTCCCTTTCCTCTTCACTCTCCTCCTCCTCTTCCTCCTCCTCCTCTTCTTGCAGGAGCAGAAATAATAAATTAAAAGGAAATCTTGGTTACTTTTTGTTTGGGTGTTGGTATTTGTGCAAACTCCCTGGTGATTCTAATGTTCAGCCAAGATTGAAAACTTCTGTTCTAGCTTGCGTCTCTGCAGACTTCACTCTACCTCCTTACTTTCATTATAAGATGAAATCTTAGATTGAATTTTCAGATGCAGTCTTACTCCAATCTCTCATTCCCTCAAATGGTAGCAGTAAACCTCCAAATTCCAATCACTATACTGAGTTGAACCATCAACATTCCTACTTTGCCTCAACTTCTTTTATGCACACCAACACTGAGACACACCTCATCCTTTGCAAAGTCGCCTGTCTTAATGACCTCCTTCTCCTCTTCCTCCTCCTTCTTTCTTCTCGTTCCTTCTTGTTCCTCTCTTCTCCTTTCCTTCTCCTCCTCCTCTTTTTCCTCCTCCTCCTTCCCGACCCCCTTCTTCTTTGCCAAACTACCTAATTTGGCCATCTCTTGGAAGAGTTTCATTTCTTGGCTTGTCCTTACATTTCTTTTATAAAAATTTTAACTGACCTAGGATAATTTATGAGGTACATAGTGATGTTTTGATATATATGATGTATACTGATCAGATTAGGGTAATTAGCACATTCATCATCTCAAACAATATCATTTCTTTGTATGGAGAAAATTCAGTTCCCTCTTTCTAACTATTGGAAACTATATAATGTATTTTTATTACTACAGCCATCCTACAGGGATATAGAACACTAGAACTTTTTCTGTCTAGCTGTAATTTTGTATCCTTTATCTACTGAGCTGTTCAGCCTTTGTTTGCTGAGTAGTAAGAATTAATCTACATAACAAGCCTTAAATATAGCAAATACATAGAAAGGCATTAATATTGTTCTAAATATAACAAATACTTTGTTCACAGTTACCATTCTTCTTTTTAGTTTGTTTATGGAACTGCATTTTTGGTAGGTACAGTAGTGTTAAAATGCTTGTAGCTGTATCTTTTATTTTTTCCTTTGTTATTCACTCTTCTTTGTGTTTAGAAAGTCACTCTTCTTTCTGACAGGAGGCATTGCCCACATAATTTTGTAATATTTTTCATCTTTAAATATTAGAATTTGGCCAGGTGGAGTGGCTCACACCTGTAATCCTAGCAGTTTGGGAGGCTAAGGTGGGAGGATTGCTTGAGGCCAGGAGTTCAGGACCAGCCTGGGCAATACAGTGAAACCATCTCTACAAAAATTTTTAAAAAATTAAGTGGGTGTGATGGCACATGCCTGTAGTCCCTGCTACATGGGAAACAGAGGCAGGAGGATTGCTTGAGCCCAGAAGTTGGAGGCTGTATTGAGTTATGATTGTGCCACTGCACTCTAGCATGGGTGATAGAGCAAAACCTTGTCTCTAAAAATGTAAATATATATTCATATACGTATATTATATATACATATATGTACATATCCAATATGTATTATAATATGTATGTATGTGAACATACATAGCATATATAGATATATGATATATACATATCATAAATGATACATATGATTCATAGTACAATATATATATTGTATATATGTATATAAACTGAAAGCATTTGTAACTCACTTGAGTATATGGTGTGAAACCAAGATCTAACTTTGTTTTACTTGAATATTAAACCAGTTATTCTAATATCATGTATTAGTCTGTTCTCATGCTGCTATGAAGAAATACCCGAGACTGGATAATTAATAAAGAAGAGAGGTTTAATTGACTCACAGTACCATATGGCTGGGGAGGCCTCAGGAAACTTAACAATCATGGTGGAAGGCACCTCTTCACAGGGAGGGAGGAGAGAGAATGAGAGCCGAGCAAAGGGAGAAAAACTCCTTATAAAACCATCACCCCCACTGATTCAATTACCTCCCACCATGTCCCTCCTATGACATGTGAGGATTATGGGAACTGCAATTCAAGATGAGATTTGGGTGGGGACACAGCCAAACCATATTGCACCATGTATTAAGTATTTTATTATTTCCTCAGTGACCACAAACGTTACTCACATTAAATATCCATGTGAGTTTCTGTTCTCTGTTTTATTGCAGGGTGCCTTACAACATATTTTAATATAACAACTCATGCTTTCTTATATTTTCCATATTATTATATGTATTAATACTAATTTTTGTCTTTAGATAAATTTCATTCACTAAATATTTATCACCAAAAGTCATTGAGATTTTTAATTGGATTATTTTAAAGATGAATTAAATTTTTAGTATATATTCTTTATAACATTGTGTTTTCCCATGCAAAGACATATATATTTCCAGGTTTTCAGCATCTTTGTAGAAGCCTTGAACAATTTTGCTAAACTTTCTCAGGAAGGTCTTGTTTATTTGCATCATTTTTAGCTGAGCTACTTAATTGATCATATTGCCTGTGAAAAAGTATAGCTTTCCCTCTCTTCCCATAGTTATATCTTTGGCTCCTTTTTCATGTTTTATTCTACTGGCCACTTTCCACACCATGTATGGCAATGTTTCTGATTCTTAGAGAAGAAAAATATCCCTAGAACAGCCTTTTGTAGGTAACACTTAGAACTCTGGTTCTGATTTTAGCAGATGTCTAAAACATAAAACAACAGGGACTTCTCTGTTCAAGAAAATGTGCACCCTGCAGCCAAAAGAAAATGTTCATCACATTTAAGAAGAATCTTCCCAAGTCTAGATTACTAAGTGTGCTGTTTTTGAGAAGGGTTGTTGAAATTGAGCAAGGGCGTCCTCACACCTTTATGCATGAGTGGTGCTCTGGAATGGGCTCATTCTGACATTTAGGAGCTAACCATTAAACATGCAGGAATTGTGTGAACAATCTGTCCAACCATTTGTAGCTTGAAATGAACCAGAGGGGGAGAATTTACACCGTGTAAATTGGCAAACAGCACTGATCAATGTGAGTGTGTATTTTGAGAGCTGGTTTGCTTAGCGCACCACCTATTGGATAATCTCATCCATACCTTCATTTAATAAGGGGCGTATTCTATATGCCAAACAAGGTAAAAAGAGTTTAACAAAAATTTCAACAATGAATGCAAAGTTTCAATGAATAATTACACCAATAACCAATTGATAATACAGTTGTGATGAGTACTATAAATATCAGATGCCATCAGAGTTTATAAAACAGATGTGTGGTGAAATCTGATGCAAGATTTCCCTAAGGAAATGACATGTCAACTTTGACCTTGCCACTTTGAAGGACTCTTGGTCCATCCCAAAAACCCATAAACAGTTGTTTCCTAACTGGATTTAGCTACATCACATTCAGGGAAAGCATATTTTATTTTAACAGCTTACTGCAATCAATAGAACTCACTTCTGTGGGTACATCCAAGCCTCAGGACTGAGTAGTAAAATATTGACAGGCTGGAGGGAGATCTGAGCTGGAAAGAACAATATAGAGCATTGACAGTAGAATACCTAGGAGAGTCTCTGCCATCTCTTCTGAAAGGTTTGCCATTTCAAGACTTCCCAGGTTTGCTTTCTCACAAATAAAGTGACCACCAAGTCTGGTTGTTTGGTGTTCAGATACCTAATTCTCTCTGTGTGGCAGACTGCTCCTCAGAAAATAAAACAAATGAATTCCATTGTGTATATGGACCACATTTTCTTTATTCAATCTGTCATTGATGGGCATTTAGGTTGATTCCATGACTTTGCTATTGTAAATAGTGCTGCAATGAACATTCACGTGCACGTGTCTTTATGGGAGAATGATTTATATTCCCCTGGGTATATCCCCAGTAGTGGGATTGCTGGGTTGAAGGGTATTTCTGCTTACTATGTATCCATAGGAAGAATGAGATCATGTCTTTTGCAGGAACATGGATGGAGCTGCAGGGTATTACCCTTAGCAAACTAATGCAGGAACAGAAAACCAAATACTGCATGTTCTCACTGATAAGTGGGAGCAAAATGGTAAGAAATTATGAACATAAAGAAGGAAACAACAGACACTGGGTCTACTTGATGAGGGAGTGTGGGAGAAAGGAGATGACAGAGGGAGGGAGGGAGAGGAGCAGAAAAGAGAACTATTGGGTACTGGGTTTAATATGTGGGTAACGAAATAATCTTTACAACATGCCCTCTGACACAAGTTTACTACTGCAACAAACCTTCACATTTACCCTCAAATCTAAAATAAAAGTTTGAAAAAAACTAATGAATTTCACATGGTTTGAAAGGAAATGAAATAAAAGTATAACTTGGAGTAATTCCTATTTTCTAACTTCCCACCCAAATTCTACATACATATTTAAGTAGGTTCTTGGAATCTTCCCCCTCCACGACCGCGTTTTTGCTTTGAGTCTGTCAATAACCCAAGGTGCCAACAGGGTTGACTTTGCCAAGCACTGTTTATGTTACCTTTATGCAATAGAACCACCATTCTTCTATTGTGTTTGCTGTTAACACAGCTGATGAAGTATCAGGACAACATGTTCATGAATGAGTCGTTTTTTAATTGAACGCAAACTTTAGTTCTTAGTGACAGAATTCCAAGTATAATTGACCTTGCATGATGTTTTGAACAAAGAGGGATGTGATAATTCAATGTCGTTCCATATATTTTTGTTTCATTCATTTATACTTTCCCATATTTAGTGAATACCTACCACAGAAAATGATTCACCATTTGGTGGAAGAAATGGGACAGATGCCCCAGTGAGTGTTCACAGGCTAGATGACCTCCTATCTGTTCACTAGCAGAGGTAGATGAGTGAACTGCAAAGGGAATACATTTAGGTTAGAAACGGGATCTTAGAAGAAAAGTTACTCAAGGATGGCTATGATTTGTACAAGCCCCGTTAGCAGACAATTGTCAGCTGGAGCCAGACCCAGGGATGTGGTTCTCTAGGGTGCTTTTGGGAAAGAATGAATGGTTCAGATTGGCTTAAAGATGGGCTGTATGGGGTTTGGGGTGGAAGAAAATGCTGGAAATGTTGTGCTGCATTTCATTTTATTTTATTTATTTATTTTTAGAGACAGGCTCTCACTCTCACTCAGGCTGGAGTTCAGTGATGTGATCATAGCTCACGGCAGCCTTGACCTCCTTGGCTCTAGGATCCTTCAGTCTCAGCCTCCCAAATAGTTGGGACTACAGGTGGACACCATCTTGCTTGACTAACTTTTTACATTTTTTGTAGACAGGGTTTTGCTCTGTTGCTCAGGCTGGTCTCAAACTCCTGGCCTCAAGTGATTCTCCCACCTTGGCTTCTCAAAGTGCTGGGATTATAGCTGTCAGCCACTATTCCCAGCCCCTGTACTGCATTTCAAAGCATGTTCCATATTGGAATGAATTGAATAGAAATGGTTGTGGGGTTTTTGTTTGGTTTAGCCAGATACTATGGAATCAGTAAGGAATCACATGTAATCAGTAAGGAATTTAAAAAAAAAATAAAAGGAGCATGGCAACTTAGATTGATTTGCATTAAAAATGAATTGGCCTCCTCATAAAAATTAGTTAAGCAGTGATTGTCAGATCAGTGAGAAATTTAAGGAAAATTAATAGGGGCTTGTGTTGGATTGATTTCCATTAGGAAAAATTAACTGGCCTCCTGCTCAAAATTAGTTAGCAGGTGTTTGTCACGATTTAGACAAGGATTAATAAAAGTTTGATATAAAGTGGTTCTAGAGAAAATATAAATTAGGAAAAATAGTTGTGAAATATAAGAGAGCTTCTCTAGAATTTGGTGATTGTATGCATGTAAAAGAGAAAATATCAGTATCAAAAAATATATGAACCTGAGTGACTATGAGTAACATGTCTCATTCAACCAGGGTGGGGAGGTTGAAAGGGGGACTGTTTTTCTAGATAATGAATTGAAGGTATCATGCAAATAGTTAAAAATAACAATCACAGATACCCATTCAATATCACCAGATTCAGAAACAATCACATAAAGATAGTTTTTTTCCATTATTTTAAAGTTCAACTTCTTTGACTGTTAAAGATTTATTAGTATGTTTGAAGCCAAAGACATAAAGAGAAGAAAGCTAGAACTATGAGGACAAAAATGAAACTGTAGCCAGGTACAAAAGGATTTGGAGACACAGAGCAAAGTGTTGAAGCAAGTACACTGGGAATTTTTATTTGGGTTTTGAGATCCCATTATTATAATCCCAAGTGTACACTGGTTGCAGATTGGTGAAAGGTTTATTAGCTTCCTATAAAACCTTCCTTAATTAGCCCAAACTGAGGCAGCGCAGCTTCAAACGAGAAAATCTGCCTTTTCAAAAAGTGCTCTCAAATCAGCTTAGCTAACCACTGGCCAGAGGAACAGTCCCAGCTGGCCCGCAAAACTGCACCCTTCACCGCTGAGATCCCACTGTGATACATGGCCCACGGGGTCGTCCAGCAAGAGTTGGGAATGCCACAGCCCACTGCAAGGAAAGCGCAGAAATCATGGCTCCCTGCAGGTATTCACTACAAAGACTCACAGATGTATGAAGACAACCTCAGGGCGCAGCTTTTACTGTGAGCCCATGAACATGACTCAGACTCTGCTTCTCCTGCTGTCAGCCACAAAACCAGCAAGAGAAAAATTGAGAAGGGTTAAAAAAATCACGTTTGCCTTGCAAGAGAAGAGAGACTCAATGTGTTCAGTTTTCATTGTCACAAAAGGAGTATGTTCAATGAGATGAAGGAAATTCTCATTAGTTGAAAGGTTTAATTGATTTTGGTGCAGGCCTTATGCCCACAAAACAGCCTCCCACTGCCAGTTAATTTGCCAGGATAAATAAAGCAAGCTGGGCTCGTTCGGGCTTGGTGCATGGCTTCACTGTTAAGGGTGGAGCCCACAAAAGCTTGCATTTCTCCCAAATCTCTCCAAAGCTCTTTCCACATGCCTATAGAATGAATCACGCTGGAGCCGAAATCTCTAGTAAGTGCACTAGTAAAGTAAGAGGTCGAGATGAATTGTATACGCGTATGCAGTTGTAGTCCATCAGATTTTTCATTTTATTTTTCGGTAACTATAACCATGGGAGCACAAAGGAAAGTCAGGCAGAACAAGAAGTACTGCCATAAGATTTGAAAAACCCTTCATTATAATTTTATCATTTTATTAGGAGATGTGTAATAACGGAAGCCACGTAGACCAAGGACACAAAAAGATTTAACAGAAGTCATGCAATAACACATAACCAGATGAAGCCTGGATAAGAAAACATTCAGAAAGACAGAAGGGAATCTTTCAATTAAAGAGATAAGTGACCATTGTTAATGTAAGAAAAAATCAAAATAATGTTTATAAACACCAATATTGTTGCAATGTACAGTGTCGATGTCAAAGAAACGTTCAACAACCATATTAAAAAATAGGCAAACAGTTAGGCACTGTGGCTCACACCTGTAACCCCAGCACTTTAGGCGGCTGAGGCAGGCAGATCACTTGAGGCCAGTAGTTTGAGACCAGCCTGGCTAACATGGACAGGCCACTAAAAATACAAAAATACAAAAATTAGCCAGGTGTGGTGATGCATCTCTATAATCCCAGCTACATGGGAGGCTAAGGCAGGAGAATTGCTTGGACCCAGGAGGCAGTGTTTGCTGTTAGCTATTATCATGCCTCTGTGCCTCTGAACTCCAGACTGGGTTACATGGAAATTTACTATTTCAAAAAAAAAAAAAAAAAAAAAAGGAAAAAATGGGCAAAAGATATGAACAGACACATCTCAAAAGAAGACATACACACAGCCAACAAACATATGAAAAAATACTCCATATTACTAATCATCGGAGAAATGCAAATTAAAATCACAGTGAGATACCATCTCACATCAGTCAGAATGGCTATGATTAAAAAGTCAAAAAACAACAGATGCTGGCAAGATTGCAGAGAAAAGGGAACACTCACAGACTGTTAGTGGAAATGTAACTTAGCCCAGCTACTGTGGAAAGCAGTTTGGAGACTCCTCAAAAAACTAAAGCAGAACGACCATTCAACCCCACAATCCCATTACTCAGTATATGCTCAAAGGAATATACATTGTTCTACCATAAAGACACATGCATGTGTATGTTCATTGTAGCACTATAGCAAAGATATGGAATCAACCTGGATGCCTATTAAGAGCAGACTGAATAAAGAAAATGTGGTGCATATACACCATGGAATACTATGAAGCCATAAAAAGAATGAGATCATGTTCTTTGCGGCTACATGGATGGAGGTGGAAGGCATTGTTCTAAGTGAATTAACACAGAAACAGGAAACACAATACCACATGTTCTCACTTATAAGTGGGAGCTAAACATTGAGTACACATGGACACAAAGAAGGGAACAATAGACAGCAACGCCTACTTGAGGGAGGAGGGTGGGGATCAAAAAACTACCTATGGGATACTATGCTAATTACCTGGGTGATGAAATAATCTGTAAACCAAAGCCCCGTGACGTGCAATTTATCCATTTAACAAACCTGTACATGAACTCTCTGAACTGAAAATAGAAATTGGAGAGAAAAGGTAAATTAAAAATAAATAAATGTATGAGCCTTAGCTGAATGCTATAATATTTTATAACAAATGAAATATATATTCTTTGAGCAATGCAGAAATAGGTTTGTTTTGTTTAATTGTGCATCAAGCAATTTATAAGGTGATTTGTACAAAAGATAAGGCTACAAAATATATTGCTTTTGCAGAGAGGTCATTGAAAAACCACTAAGATAACTGGCAAAAAGAGCAAGGTTCTTGAATTAAGAAAATGGAAAGATAACTCCAGTATGCTAAGTGAATGATATTGGCCAGTGCTTCCTCTAGGTACCAGGAATGCCTTATGAAATAGATAATATTTGACCATTTTCCATGTGCAGATTGGGACTCACAGAAACCAGATGATGTGAATAGCTTTCGATAGCTGATCCCTTGGAGTCAGACCTGGGTACAGCTCAGCTGTACCACTTTCCTTGGTGGTGACATTGGTTCGTTCTTGTGCCTGTTGCACAGCCATGGGCTGCAAATCTAGAATTAGAGCAGAGGTCTTGGAAGCTGCAGATATTCTACTCCTTTTATTACTCTTTGATCCTTCTGCAGAGGGTCTGACATAGAAACAGGAGAATTAGTTTATGTACTTCAGCATTTAACAAGGATCCAACATCAACTTGTAGCTGCTTTCCCAATAGTTCATGCAAACAGAAGGCTTCTAAATATGTCATGTCTCTGTTGGGTCAAATAAAGTGTCTCCATTCTGGACCTTTTCTTAATAACCATATTTTAATGTGCATTTTCTGATATTTTCCTTAACATTACTTACAATATTAATGACTCTTGACTGAGTACCTTGAGCTAAGCGTTGGGCTGAGCATTTTGCATTGAATTCTACAGTCTTTCGGAAAACCCCGGAGGTGTGCGTGCACTACATGGCCCCAAGCCCAAGTTGAGGGAGAGACGGGAACTAGTTTTAGGTTGCACTTCTAGGAAGAGGTGAAGCTGAATTTTTCACTCTGGCCTGTAGACAGCAAATCTCAACAATGTTTTGGGTTTGTTCCAAAGCGAATGATAATTATGATCACCTTTAGGATTTCTCTAGTGTGGTTCCTGGCATGTCAGTTATGATGAAAAGCAACAACATGGATGACCCTCCAGACAATGTATTCTGAATGCACAATTTTAATTGGCTCAACATATATATAGCGAGCAATGCAGAAATAAAGTTTTTGTTTAATTGTGCAATGAGTAATTTATGAAGTGATTTCTGCCAAATATAGGGCCACGTAATATACATTGCTTTTGCTTAGAGGGCATTGAAAAACTACTAGAATAATTAACAAGAAAAGCGAGGTCCTTGAATTGAGAAGGTGGAAAGATAGGGAACACTTCTTCATGCCTGAAAGCTTCATTTTGCCTGGGTAGAAAAGATGAGAACTATGATTAAAGGGCATGTCAACCAAGAGATAAGAGATAACATTTTAGTCCGTTCTGTGCTGCTATAACAGAATACCACAGACTGGATAATTGCTAATGAACAGACATTTATTTTAGTCATGGTTCTGGAGGCTTGGAACTGCAAAATCAAGCGGCTGCATCTGGTGAGGGCCTTCTTGCTGTGTCCTCACATGGGGAAGGCATCACATGGTGAGAGCAAACAAGAGATGAAACTCACAACCTCAAAGCCTTTTATAATCCATTCATGAGAGTGGGATTCTCATCACCTAAACCTCCCGGAAGACCCCACCTCCCAACACTATTGCATTAGGTATTAAGTTTCCAACACATGTTTTTAGGAGACACATTCAAACTGTAGCAGATACTCATAACAAACTTTTAAGACGTATTCCATTAGGCAAATATAGGTTTTATATATATATATGATATTTATATTACATATGACATTCATATTTAATATGTAAATGTATTTATATTATATTGCATATATAAATATGTTATAAATTATATTTATATTATATATTTAATGTGTAAATATATATTTATGTGAAATATATAAATATATATAGAAAATATTTTATTCCTATGTATATTCCATTATATTATATATATAGTCTCAGTATATTTATAGATATATTTTATGTGTTTCAAGATAAATATAGATAGATATTGGTACAACAAAGAGACATAACGTTACATGGCTCAATAGTTCATTTGGTATTAGCACTGAATAATATTCCATTGTTGATAAAATGATGATGAGGAAGGCTATACATATATAGGGACAGGGGGTCTGGGGAGCTCTCTGTACCTTGTGTTCAGTTTTGCTGTGAACTTAAAAACTGCTCTAGAAAATAAAGCCTATTAAAAAATATGTACCAATCAAGCTAAACTATGAAAAACTAAATTTTGTTAAATCTAAAAGATTCCCTTTCTTTAAAAAAAGTATAATGTCATCTCCTTTGCTGAGACAAAGGGGAAAATTAATTATTTTCTAAGAAGTATGAATATGAAGACTGTCCTCTTTAGGTCTCTAAAACTTCTTTGTCTGTTTCTTCTGTATAAGCAGAGCTTTGGGTGTGTCGGCTTCCTCCATCAATGGGCCACGTGGCTTGACAAAAGAAAGAGCAAGGTTCTTGAATTAAGTATTAGTTTTTTCTCCTACTATTGGAGCCATGGTGGAGGGAAAAATGCTTTGTACAGTGGAAAGGTGCAATGTTGAGTTAAACTTTTCTATTTATTCAGTTGACATCCTCTGAGGAAGCACCATGGCAAAGCCTTGTGCTTCTGCAGATCCTGGACTAAAATCAGAATAAATGTGCAGTTCTTGTTGGTCCATGGCCAGCATTAGATGCCTCTCAAGGGTAAACTTCCCAGAGAAAAACAGAAACCTGACTATTCAATAAATCATCTCAAAAGTCAAAGCAAAACCCAATTGTCATCAGTTTAAAATTTTCCTCTTTAAAAGAATTAAAAATGCAGTTATATTTTTAAAAATACTCAGATTCCCTCTCATTTTATTTGTAAGCATTGTTATATCCATGTAATTTATGTCTGATTCCTCAGAAGTAGCCCCTAAGAGGAAGGGCTCCCAATAAACCTGTAGAAATGTTGGTGGAACCATCCAGGGGAGAAAAAACATAAATCAGGCAAGGAGGGATCTCAGGCCAAGTTGTAGGGAAGGAAAGTTTCATTTTGTATGATTCAAATCAGTGCCTGAACACTAACTTTTACACATTTTTAAATGCAAGTTACTATCATTTTAGCTCAGCATTCTGTGTGCAATTAATATCAATTTTCTCATTATTAACTAATGTGTTCTCTTCATTAGCTCACTCCCAAAATTGTTGGCCATACCTGGTCTCTACCTTGAATCCATCATTTCTGCACATCTCTCCAAAAGATAAAATTTCAGTTTGATTCCAATTTGTTAATATATTACTCCCTTCCTCCCTCCATAAATTTTTGTGCTGTTTTCTAAAGTTTGGTCCCTAAATTATGTCCTGGTGATACCAGAACCAAGAACAGGTAATATATCACGTTCCTTAGCCAACACGTGGTTATCTGGATCTGTTATATGGTCTTGTCTTGCTGACCACCTAGTTTTATTCTTGAAAGGTAACTTCCCTTGAATCTACTTTTCCAAAGCTTTACTCATTCTATGGTCATTGTGAGAAGGATTTCTGGACTTTTCATAGTAGGGCAGAGCTACATCTTGAACTGTCAACACACATGTGAAATCATCCCTATAAACTTTATAAAATTTATCAGGGAAAAAAGAAGGGGGAGAAATGAAAATAAACCAAGCTCACAGCACACTCAACGTTCATCCTGAGGTCAGCTTGCTCCCTGACTTTCTTTGTCATAGTTGTTTGGTTCCTCTTGTCTTAGAATCACATAGACCCTAGATTATAGTTCTCCTTAACTGCTCTGTAGATAACAACTTCAACATTATGAAACAAGTTTTCCCTTTGAGATATTCTTTCAGGTCCTGCATACTGATGAAACTACTGATCCCAGCTGGTCTGAAGGACACCAGAAGAAGCTAACTCACCAAAGAATGCAGTTTCCATATCCTGATGACTTCATCCTCCTTCTTTCAGGTCCTGCTTGTCTGCACACAGAGTTTCAAAAGAAAGAAGTGTAAGATTTCTTCACAAATAAAATATATTAGAAAAAATCCTATGTTACTTTCTTTAGTCTCCCTGTGGTTCTCAAAGTGTGGTACCTGGATCATCCTCATCAGCATCACCTGGGAATTTGTTAGAAATGCAAATTCTAGAATCCTTCCTTAGAACCACTAAATGAGAAGGAGTGGGACCCAGCGTTCTGTGTTTTAACAAGCCCTCCATAAGGTTCTAATGCTCCCTCAACATTGAGAACCACTGGTTAGGACTGCAATCTCTCTCACCAAATCTCATTCAGATAATGACCTAATTAGCAAACAGGACTGTGAGTCATTCCTGGACCAACCTGCCTTTTTTCTTTATATGTACCAAAGCTTTCTGTGTTTTAGTTGACTAAATGGGTAGAATTCAGAAAGGAGCAGCCGGTTTATGAGTACACTGTGAGGACTGAACATATTATGGTGGGGTTTGATTAAATCCACACAGGGACTTAAAAAAATTGAAACATTACAATATAAGACACAGAGATCAAACATTTCCAGGCTTTAAGAAAATCTAAGGCTGTGCAAGGTGGCTTATGCCTGTAAATCCTAGCACTTTGGGAGGCTAAGGTGGGAGGATTGCTTGAGGTCAGGAGTTTGAGACTAGTCTAGGCAACATAGTGCAACCTTGTGTCTACAAAAAAACTAAAAAATTTAGCTGGGTGTGTTGGCATGTGCCTGTAGTCCCAGCTACTTGGGAGGCTGAGGCAGGAGGATGACTTGAGCCCAGGAGTTTGAGGTTGTAGTGAACCATGATTGCACCACTACCCTCCAGCCAGGGGAACAAAGCAAGATCCTGTCTCTAAAATAATAATAATAATAATAACAATAATAAAATTTTTAAAAGAACAAAAGAAACGATCTAAGAAAATTGAAAGAATGGTATCAGAATATAACTTGGGCAAGCTATAACTATATAAAGAAGAAGAGGTAGTGGTCCACGGACTACTTTCTAAACCTCTGTATGTCTCCCCATTCAGCAAGCTGCAAATAACATACACCTGTAAATCAATCAAGTGCCTTTCATCAATGACTAAAACAAGGCTCCATTAACCTATTTACAACCAAGATGGCGGCCTACCATGAGTCTCATGAGTTTCACAGTGGCCGCCATCTTGGTTGTAAAAAGGTTAATGACTCCAAGAATCATTTTCTCAGACTTAGATTCTCTTTCATGGTGAATGTTTTATAGCATTCCTTTTACAAAAATGTAATGAAAACCAATGATAATGAACACACCTGCACAAATAATTTTCAAACATGTATTTGAGGCTGCAACTGCAATATAAAACAGAAATGTGACAGGAAAGCAAGCTCCTATTTTAAAACACCATGGCATTTTAATAGGTAAATGACAAGGTAGGGATGGAGCAAAAGACCCACAGGCTTTCTCTAGATAGAATCATTGAGATAGGTAGCAGAACTCCCAACACCAGTGTGTTGTGTTGGCAATTCAAACAGCAGCAGGAGGAATTCCATAGATGGCGTTTTCCAAAGTGGTGACTAGCTCTTGATCAGATTCTGATCAAGGCCATTGACTGAAGTCCCCTCTTTCCACTGTTTTGCTTTCTTGTGAATTTCATGTTGATTAAAACTGTTCAAACATGGATGGAACTGAAGGTCATTATGTTAAGCAAAGTAAGCCAATCACTGGAAGACAGCACATATTCTCACTCCTGTGTGGGAACTCAAAAAAGTGGATCTGGTGGAGATAAAGTGTAGAATGATGGTTACCAGAGGCTGGAGAGAGAAGTCTCACAGTGGGCCACCATCATGAGTCTCACAGTGGACAGCCATCTTGGTTGTAAATAGGTTGATAGAGCCTTGCTTTAGTCATTGATGAACCCCACTTGAATATGTGTTGAATACTTAGAACAATAGACAGCCACAGTAGATATCCATTACTTTCAATAATAAGTATTTGAAACCAAATCTATTCAGATGAGCAGTCTTCATGAAAACAACCTTCTTGGGTAAATAGGATGAAGCTGTTCATGAGTAGATCAGTGAGCTGCTGAATGAATATACTCCTACCTAATAGAGTGTAACTTATTTCCTAGCTTATTAAGGCAATTACAAAAATATTCTTAAGGGCAACCATTTATCACACAATGTTTGGACTGTTGCAACCTTCTTGTTTTGTTACTGTCAAAATTAAGTCTATGGCATGCACACATTGACCCTTAAATGGAGGGAATGCCCTTTACTATTTTTAGTTTTCAGTTTATTTTTATTTTTAATTGACAAATAATAATTATATGTATTTATGGGTTAGAATGTGATGTTTTTATACATTTATACATTGTGGCATGAACAAATCAGGCTAATTAAAATAATCACCTCAGTTACTTGTCATTTGTTTATGTTGAGAACATTTGAAATCCAATTTTTAGAGCAATTTTAAAACATACAGTATATTATTAACTGCAGTCACCAATATGATTTGGCTCCGTGTCTCCACCCAAATCTCAGGTCGAATTGTAATCCCCAGTGTTGGAGGAGGGGCCTGGTGAGAGATGATTGAATCATGGGGGCAGACTTCCCCCTTGCTCCTCTTGTGATAGTAAGGGAGTTCTCATGAGATCTTACAGTTTAAAAGTGTGTGGCACTTCCCCCCTCACTCCTTCTCTCTTCCATCACCATGGTAAGACATGCTTGCTTCCCCTTCATCTTCCTCCATCAATGTATGTTTCCTGAGGCCTCCCCAGCCATGCTTCCTGTACAACCTGCAGAACCATGAGCCAATTAAACTTCTTTTCTTTATAAATTACCCAGTCTCACATAGTTCTTTATAGCAATGCCAGAACAGGCAAATACACTCACCTTGTTGTGCAGTATATCACCAGAACTTATGCTTTCTGTCTAACTGAAACTTTGTACCTTTTGACCAACATACATCCCATACCCCCATCCTCTGGCATCCACCATTCTACTCTCTACTGCTATGAGTTTGACTTTTTTAGATTCCACGTATGAGGGAGATTATGCAATTTTTGTTTTCCATGCCAACTTGCAGGGCATGGAATGGTGTGGACAGTACACATACCCCAAACTGGCTACAGAGCTGTGGACAAAAAACTTGAAGACAGTTTGAGGGCATTTTGGAATCTGGCTCTGAGGCACACAGAAGGCTTGACGGGTCTTTAATGACAACCATTTGCAAACCAGGATAATATTCCTCCCTGCCTTTGTTCACTTGGGCTTCTACAATAAAATAGCATACACTGAGTGGCCGAAGCAACAATAACCGATTTCTCCTGGTTCTGGAGGCTGGCAGTCCAAGATCAAGTTGTGGCAGATTTAGTGTCCAGTGAGGACTGGCTTCCTGGTTCATAAATGGTGCTATGTCCAATCTGGTTCATAGACAACACCATGTTCTTGCCATGTCTTCACACGGTAGAAGGGGCAAGGGAGCTCTCTGGGTCCCTTTTTATAAGGGCATTCATCCCATTCATGAGGCTCCACCCTCATGATCTGCTGCCAAAGATACCACCACCTAACACTATCACCTTGGAGGTGAAAATTTCAATGCATGAAATTTAGAAGACACAGACATTCATATCATAGCACCATGATGGTATAGATTGTGATTCCAAAACATATAAATTTGTGGAAGCTTTCATAGACATTCATCCCATTGCATCCCCTATCTGCTCTGTGGAAAGAGAATGCATGCCTACTGAATTCAGACACCTGCCTATTTAACTGGTATTTTCACTTGCTGGATGTGGATGGTACACGTGCCCTAAATTGGCTACGGAGCTGTGGGCAGAAAGCTTGAAGACAGCCTGAGGGCATTTTGGAATCTGGCTCTGAGGCACACAGCAAGCTCGATGGGTCTTTAAAGACAACCAGAGACTTGGGGGTGGAGAGTGGTCTTCTACACAACAGATGAGAATAAACTTCTTTCCAGCATTTGTTTGGATGAAGCAACTCAAGTCATTCATGGGACCAAATGCCCTGGCCTGTCAATATCCAGCTGATTGGAAATTCTTCTGGGAAGAAACCTTCTCATTCCCCATCTGGCAGACTCCTGATGCCACTGCACCGTTGCATGTTCCTAAAATGCTCAATACAGTACACTGGCAGCTCATTTTACCCAGGGATTTGACTCTTGACATCACTGAATGGGTGGAGAAAATCTTTCCATCTCTCAGATATTTGCAAAGGAGACCATAATTGGGCCATCTTCACAGGAATGGGGGAAGGAACCCTGCCATCTGTAGCAATGGGACTGCTTTCTTGGGAAAAACTTGGTTTTATTGGGTTTAGAAAGTCTGATCATCAGAACTACCATCTCGTCCAGCAATCCCACTTACTGGGTATCTACCCAAAGGAAAATAAATCACTCTATCAAAAAGATATATGCACTCATATGTTTATTCACAATAGCAAAGATATGGAATCAACCTAAGTGTCCATCAGTGCATGAATGGATAAAGAAAATGTGGTATATATATACACACCATGTGTATTATCTGTTCTCACGCTACTGATAAACATACCCAAGACTTGGTAATTTATAAAGGAAATGGGTTTAATGGACTCACAGTTCCACATGGCTGGGATGTCTTACATGGCAGCAGGCAAGAAGAGAATGAGAACCAAGCGAAAGATGAAACCCCTTATAAAATGATCAGATCTCGTGAGACTTATTCACTATCACATGAACATTATGAGGGAGACCAACTCCATGATTCAATTATCTCCCACTGGCTCCCTCCCACAACACATGAGAATTATGGGAGCTGCAATTCAAGATGAGATTTGTGTGGGAACACAGCCAAATCATATCACTGCGGAATATTATGCAGCACCCCAAAAGAATGAAATCATGACTTCTACAGCAAAATGGATAGAACTGGAGGATATTATCCTAAGTGAAACAACTCAAAAACAGGAAGACAAACACCACATGTTCTCACTTACAAGCAGGAGCTAAACATTGTGTACACATGGACACAGAGAGTGGAATAGCAGACATTGGAGACTGGGAAAGGAGGGAATGGGTAGGAAGGTGAGGGATGAGAAATTATCTAGTGGATGCAATGTACACTATCTGAGTGATGGTTACAGGAAAAGCCCAGACTTCAGCATTCTGCAATCTCTCCATGTGACAAAACTGCACTTGTATCCCCTAAGTCTATAAAAATAAAAATAAAAAATGCTTTAAAAAAATTACAAATAAGAGGCCAGATGTGGTGGCTCATGCCTATAATCCCAGCACTTTGGGAGGCTGAGGCTACTGGATTGCCTGAGTTCAAGAGTTTGAGAGCAGCCTGGGTAACATGGCAAAACTCCATCTCTACAAAAGATACAAAAAAATTAGCCAGGCGTGGTGGCACATGCCTGTAGTCCCAGCTACTTGGGAGGATAAGGAGATCGATGTAGTGAACCAAGATCACACCACTGCACTCCAGCCTGGGCAACAGAGGGAGACCCTGTCTCAAAAAATTAAAAGTAAAAAAAAATACTTATTCTTAAATATCCATTGATGTTTGACTCTGGGTTGGCTGTGCCTCTTGGGGTCAAAATGTACCAGCATCTATCTGCAAGGAATGGGGAATAAATAGGGTTTGGAGAAATGGAATCTCTATAAAGGTATTTACTTACAATGCAAGAGGACATGGGGAAAACCACAATCATTTTATTTCGGTTTCTTCAACGATTAAGGACTTCCTCTCTTTGAGGAAGGTCGTGCTTTTGGTGTCTCTCTCTCTCTCTCTCTGTGTGTGTGTGTGTGTGCGCGCACGTGCAGGCGCTCATTAAACATTTACAGTCCTGGAATGTTATTCTGACTACTCATAGCGACTCCACTTCCTGCCCACCCAAACAGCCACGGTTATGGAAAATATGCCTGCCTCGGAAATATTTACTGGTGGCCCCGGAGTGCCACACAGGCATTTCTTATAAACACTCAACCTTCTGCTCAAGTCTCCAGGGGTCCCTTTTCTCTCTGGGTAGCAGGGTGAGTGTCCATGATTTGCTGACGCTGCAAGCTCCTACATGTCCAGCTGCTTTGTGATATTTATTTTCTGCTTCCAATAATTAACCTCATCCTCCTCTCAAAATACAAATATCAGGCAGAAGATTTGCAGATTGCAGGCTTCAACATGCAGGACCTCGCCGAGTGCATTCAGAGGCTGGTTCTATTTAAGGAGATTTTTGATGGTGCAGTGATTCAGGGCAGCTACAGAGGTACTGCTGGAAGGTGGAAAGCCACCTTGGAGCGAAAGTCTCTGCTAGAACGAGCTGAGTGGCCTTGAATTAGGAAGGGATGTGGGGCAGATGTAAGGAGCTGACACTGAGTTTGCACAATGCCGTCTTGTGTGTTTTCTTGCCTGTCTCCATGACCCCTCTCGAAAGCCACTTGGAAACACTGGATGCATTAGCTTGGCATGGCTTTAACATCATGCTAACTGGCAGAACTCAGTGCTCCCTGAGCAAAGCCAAAGGGATAATAAATTAAAGACATGCTATGTTGGAAACAGCTGCAGGGAGAAGGAGATTTATTAACGCGAGGGATGTCCGTAGGCATAGCTCACATTGTCAGCTCCCCACATTCCCCAAACTGGGACAGTAAGAGTAAGCTCGTTATTAGAGCTGTAATTTATCTCCGGGGTTTTACTGTGCTACTCTAGCAAGCTCTAAGTGACAAGGATAATTTCCCTTTCGGCACAAACAGTTCTATTACAAATGAGATCTCTCTGGACTTGCAGGTAAAGCCCACTACTACTGGCACGAATGAAAGACCTAGTAAAAAGAAAGCTGTCTCTGCACAGTGTTGGCACTGCATAGACTGGGGGTAAAAAGTTTGAAAAGGGACAGCTCACGCACACTTTCTTTACTACTCAGAAGGTATTATGGTAATATTTGTGACTGCAGAGTCTATCTACATGCTTATTCGGTGGAAAACATGACAACTCAATTGACAGTTTATCCGTTTGTTTTCATGAAACACTCAGTTTGGTACAACAGCATCACAGTGCATAAAAGAAGAAAATATACAGTGTATCCTGACAACCTGAGTTCAGGCACAGAGATAAATTTGGCTGTTACATCTAAAGAGGAGTTTCCATCCTAAAAAGGAAAGTGCTCTGGTGCAAAGACCTTGTTACCTCAACGCTGTGCTTTTAGATAAGCTGCAAAGGGAACTGTGAGTAAGACACTCCCCACATCTCCTGAAGCTACCAGAGAATCCGATATTGTGAATAAGGACAAGGAGTCTTTGTTCTTATAGAACTAGTCTGTTTGCAGTTTGCAGGACTCTGTGATGCTAAACAGACATAAAAATGACATAAACTGGCTAGGTGCAGTGGTTCATGCTTGTAATCCCAATAGTTTTAGAAGCCAAGATGGGAGGATCCC
This sequence comes from Cacajao melanocephalus, assembly GCA_963573385.1. Classification (NCBI taxonomy): domain Eukaryota; kingdom Metazoa; phylum Chordata; class Mammalia; order Primates; family Pitheciidae; genus Cacajao; species Cacajao melanocephalus. The sequence goes on from CAUYLG010058292.1 coordinate 92,366, forward strand.
TTGAGCCCTGGAGTTCAAGACCAGCTTGGGTGACATAGCGAGGCCCCGTCTCTACCAAAAATAAATAAATAAATAATAAATAAATAATCCAGGTGTGGTGGCACATGCCTGTGGTCCTAGCTACTTGGGAGGCTGAAGTGGAAGGTTCTCTTGAGTACAGGAGTTCAAGGCCAGCCTGGGCAACATAGTGAGACCTCATCTCTATTTTTTTAAAAATGAAAATTAAAAAAGATATACATTCAATTTGGGAGACTGAGGTGGGAGGATTGCTTTAGTTCAGGAGGTTGATAGCGCAGTGAGCTATGATCACACCAGTGCACTCCAGCCTCGGTGACAGAGCAAGACCTGTCTAGAAGAAGAAAGAAGAAGGAGGAGGAAAAAGAGGATGAAGAAGAAAAGGAAGAAGAAGGAAAAAAAAGAAGAAGGAGGAGGAGGAGGAAGAATAAGAATATAAGAATCACATAAACAGATCCAAATAGTACATCTGCCTAAGTCAAGGTTTGTTCTACTGTGCAGAGTCCACTCTGTGTATCTGTTATATTGGAAAACATACTGCATTAGGAAAAATATTAAAATTTGATCTTCTCAGACTTGTTAGGTAATTATAGGAGCTTCTCAATCCTTCCTCTGTTGTTATTTCTTTACTTTTTCCTTCTTTGTCTTTATCATCATTTCAGACCTCCTAAATTATGTACAAAGCACCCTCATGAGTCAGGGTCCAAGCTGAGATGCTCTAGCTGCATCTCTCAAAACCCCAAGCATATGCATCCAAAGCTAATTATTTCTTCAGGAATCAGTTCAGTTAGTTTCTGACCATTGGTACTAACTACGTGAGTTTTGGAGAGAAACTATCGAGTCTAGACATGAAAGTGTTGAAGTTAAGGTAATCATAAGAGAATTATTTACTTCATGAGCATTTCTTGAACATATACTATGTGTCAGGCAAGGTGCAAAGTTACATCTCTGCTTTCATGAAGCTAACGCTCTTGTGAGGAGAGGCGGACAGTAAATAAAGAATCTATGCAGAAAATCACAGATGTTATGGGAGTTACGAAATAAATAAATGGAATCAGGAAGAGAAACTGTCCTGCCACATGGATCCCATAAGAAGGTGTCTCTAAGAAGGTGATATTTGAGCTGGTCTTTGAAGACTGAGAATCAGCTAACACGACAAGAGCCAGTTGAAATGATTCCAGGGAGAGGAACCTGCAAGAGCAGAAACCAGAGTCTGAAAAGCGGTTAACCTCTTGGGAATTACATGACGGGCACAAGGAGCAGCCGCATTTTGGGGGCAGAAGCCTGAAAATGCAGAAGCTCATTGGCTATCCAAGGAGTTTGAATTATATTCAAGTGCAGAGGAAGGCCAAGGAAAAATATAAAACATGTTGGGATGACAGTTCTGGAATTCAGGAGATGAGTCAGGCTTGAAAATAGAACAAATAAGTATTCAACAAATACTTGTACATGCATGTTTCTGGCAGCATGAGTCACGAAATCTACAACGTGGAAACAATCAAAATGTACATCAACCTTTGAGAATAAATAAATAAAATGTGGTACATCCATACAATGGGGTATTATTCTGCTACAAGGATAAATAAAGTAACGCTGTATGCAACGGCAGAGATGAGCCTTGAGAACATTAAACCGTAGGTGAAAGAAGCCAGACACAGAAGGTCACATACTCTGTGATTCCGTTTACATGAGATGCACAGATAGAGAAATCCACAGAGACAGAAAGAAGACTGTTGCTTGCCAGGGGCTGCTGCAGGGAAGCAGGGTGACGCGTAACTGCTGAACGGATTTCCGTTTGGAGTGATGAAAATGTTTTGCTCTATCGCTTCTAGGCCTTTTGGCTAAGATCAAGTCAAAATGTTTTGAACTGAACAGAGATGATGATTGTAAAACCTTGCAAGGGTCTTAAACATAACTGAATAGTACACGTTAAAATGGTGAGCTTTTTGGTGAAGTTAGCTTAATTAATATTAGAAATATATAACCTTACATGTTCTTAACATTATTCAGCAGTTTCAATAAGTAATTTTGGTTTAAGGAGGAAAAATGCTAATCACAAATAGATTTTATGATTAATGACAAACTCCATGGAAAGTAGTGAGAGAGAGAGAGAGAGAGAGCGAATGGAAATCTATTAAGATTTTGATGTTTCACATACATTATCTCACTTAATTCTCATTGCCTGCCAGTATGATCCTTATCCATTGTCTGCATTAAGATCCTTAAAGAAAACCCTCATCTTGACAACGAAAAATCTTTCTGGAGCTATTTATAGCGAAGAGGGTCTTTCCTGACTTTCCAAAACTTGTTCTAGCAGCAGCTACAGATGCCTCCAATTTATAGGACACTCCCCAGTGACTTTTTGTTCACCATATTGCAAGATCCTAGTTCCTATACTGACTCTTATGTATATGGATCGGGGGGAAAATAAATATAAGGATGGAGGGTAATTCTATCATATGTGGTTAGCTCCTCACATTATAAATGCAGTGGTAAATTGGAAAACATGGAAGAGAGACAATGCTAGCTTGAGTATTTCAGGTTTCCACTCTCGGTGCTCTGACAAAACAGAGTGAGGAGACCTGGGGGCCTCGCTTTGTCCAAAGCTGTGTGACATTGCAAAATTGTATCCATCTGTGACATCGCAAAATTATCTCAGGTTTCAGGAATTGGTTTTCTAGCCTTTAAAACAAGGCGGGGTGGCTTAACGCAGTTCCTAGCCTTTAGAAGGCGATAAGCCTGTCTGAGAACCTAACGAAAGCCATATCCTTCTTCACAGAAAGTACACAACGCACATACATATGCGCAAGTGTGAAACACACACACACACACGCACGCACACAGGGAGATAGTGCCCTTATCATGATCTTTTGAGTACTATGTTTTTTGCATTTTTGTGCTTTTTGTCCGTGACTTTTACTGTTGAAAATGGACCCTGGCTGGATGCAGTGGCTCATGCCTATAATCCCAGCACTTTGGGAGGCTGAGACAGGAGGATCACTTGAAGCCAAGAGTTTGAGACCAGCGTGGACCATGTACTGAGATCTTATCCCCACAAAAGGTTTTTTTAAAATGGGCCAGATGTGGTGGCATGTGCCTGCAGTCTCAGCTACTTGGGAGGCTGAGGTGGGAAGATTACTTGAACCTAGAAGTTTGAGGTTACAGTGAGCTATGGTCACACCACTGCACTTTAGCCTAGGTGACAGAGTGAGAACCCATCTCTGGAAAATAAATAAATAAATTGAAAACAAAATGTCCTGCAAGCGTAGTGCTGGAGTATTGTCCAGTATTCCTAAGTGCAAGAAAGAAAGCTATGACGTGCCTTACACAGAAAATACTTCTGTTAGGGAAGCTTCATTCAGGCATGAATTATAGCTCTGCTAGCCATGAGTTTTGGGGTGCAGTATTCACTAATTCAGCATTTGTGGTGACTTTATAGAGCACAATCACCTCAAAAATGAGTGTATATTCACAATTGCAAACTATGGAGCCAGACTAAATACCCATCAACCAATGAGTGGATAAAGGAAATATAAGAGATATATATATATGTTACCATGGAATACTACTCAGCCATAAAAGGGAATGAAATAATGGCATTCTCAGCAACCTGGATGGAACTGGAGACCATTATTCTAAGTGCAGTAACTCAGGAATGGAAAACCAAACATCGTATGTTCTCACTCATAAATGGGAGCTAATCTATGAGGATGCAAAGGCATAAGAATGACACAATGGACTTTGGGGACTCGAGGAAAGGATGGGAGACAGATAAAAGACTACACATTGAGTACAGTGTACACTGCTCAGGTGACAGGTGCATCAAAATCTCACAAATCACCACTAAAGAACTTACCCATGTAATCAAACACCACCTGTTTCCCCAAAAACCTATTGAGCTAAAAAAAACTAATTAAAAAAAACGAGTGTGTTATACATATAAATATATCAAATATATATCACAACAATATGTAATCATGAAATGTATAACACAAACATGAGTGATATATATATCCAACATGTGTATTTTATATATAAAATATATATAATATACATTATGTATATTTATTTTACCTTTCTTTTATATATTTTATATAATAAGCATATATAATATAAATATTTATATAGTTATATAATAAAATCTATTTTATATACATCTCATATATACAATAAATATATAAAATGTATATAATTATGTATTTGTATATATAAAATAAACATATTGGATATGCAAAGGCATAAGAATGACACAATGGACTTTGGGAATTCAGTGGGAAAGGGTGGGAAGTGGGTGAGGGATAAAAGACTACATATTGGGTGCAGTGTACACTGCTCGGGTAATGAGTGCACTGAAATCCCACAAATCACCAGTAAAGAACTTACTCATGTAACCAAACACAACCTGTTTACCAAAAACCTATGGAAATAAAAAAGTAAAAAGAAAAAAACCATCTTGTGTGTCTGGGTCTTTGGCTCCTAAACCAGCCTGTAAACTCTCAAAAGGCAGAGATTGTTTATGTGTCTGCTTGTGTGTATTTGTGTGTTTTCACGTCCTTTACAATGCCTTTACAATCTTCTACAATCTCACATCCCTTTTTATAATCTTTGTGTATTTGAGAGTCAATAATCTAATGTCACAGTGATCAGAGAATGTTACTCCATTAGAATACTGGAAACTTGCTTTAACTATATGATGTCTTTCTTCAGTCTCATTTTATACAATTCTATGGTTTTTTGTAAAAAAAAATTGATCTAGTATATGTTTGGATACCTCAGCATCTTTTATAGATCATCAGGAATATTGGCTCTATCTTCCACTGCCCTGAGAGTTTGCAACATACAATGAAATAGGCAAACTTGAACAAATATTTATTTCTTTCCCTCTATTGAATAGGGCTGAGACGTGTGTCTATTTTAGGTAATTGTTAGGGGTAGTTGGGAATATTTTCTTAACTTCTGTTAAATTAGGAGAAAAAGTTATGCCAAGGCTATAAGCTCGGAGGACAGAAGAATGTCAGTAAAGATTTTCACGCTGAAGTGAGCAGGCTTAGACCATCTAAGAGAAAATGATCTACCACTGAGGCCCAACCCTGTATTTTCCCTTCTTCTCCCCTTCTATTCCTCTACCTCACCTTTGCCCTAGAAATCACACTCTTCATGCATTAGATTTTAATGAATAGCTGTGTCTGTCTCCTAGTCTGCAGACACATACAAAGATCTCCCCTTGGGCCTGGTGATCAATCCGTCTTCTAGTTTCTGGGTCTCTGTTGATTGACCCACATTAGCAAGACTGGCATATTGAACAGAGAACTACATAGGAGTCTGTGGGGTTTGGGAGTAAGTATGTTATTAGTGTAAAGAGCATGCCCACATTTTTTAAAATTGCATTTTAGGTTTTGGGATACATGTGAAGAACATGCAAGATTGTTGCATAGGTACACACATGGCAGTGTGATTTGCTGCCTTCCTCCCCATCACTTATATCTGGCATTTCTCCCCATGCTATCTCTCCCCAACTCCTCACCCCCTGCTGTCCCTCCCCTTGTTCCCCCCGACAGACCCCAGTGTGTGATGCTCCCCTCTCTGTGTCCATGTGTTCTCATCATTCAACACCCACCTATGAGTGAGAACATGTGGTGTTTGATTTTCTGTTCTTGTATCAGTTTGCTGAGAATGATGGTTTCCAGGTTCATCCATGTCCCTACAAAGGACATGAACTCATCATTTCTTATGACTGCATAGTATTTCATGGTGTCTATATGCCACATTTTCCCTGTCCAGTCTATCATGGATGGGCATTTGGGTTGGTTCCAGGTCTTTGCTATTGTAAAGAGTGCCGCAGTGAACATTCATGTGCATGTGTCCTTATAGAAGAATGATTTTTAATCCTTTGGATATATACCCAGTAATGGGATTGCTGGGTCAAATGGAATTTCTATTTCTAGATCCTTGAGGAATCACCACACTGTCTTCCACAATGGTTGAACTAGTTTACACTCCCATCAACAGTGTAAAAGTGTTCCTATTTCTCCACATCCTCTCCAGCATCTGTTGTCTCCCAATTTTTTAATGATCGCCATTCTAACTGGCGTGACATGGTATCTCAATGTAGTTTTGACTTGCATTTCTCTAATGACTGGTGATGATGAGCATTTTTTCAAATGTTTGTTGGCCTCATGTATGTCTTCTTTTGTAAAGTGTCTGTTCATATCCTTCACCCACTTTTGAATGGGCTTATTTGTTTTTTTCTTGTAAATCTGTTTTAGTTCTTTGTAGATTCTAGATATTAGCCCTTTGTC
>CAUYLG010058293.1:0-22581 GCA_963573385.1 Cacajao melanocephalus
GAGATGTTAACATCACTGGCAAGATACACATTCAGTGTAAAACAGGTTTACCACATTAAAACAATTTTTATTAAAACAAATTCAGTTCACATACTGTCATTTAAAAGCATTTTTAAATCCACTGTATTTTAATTCCCTTAATATGCAAATGGTAAAACAATTTACTTCTAAAATTCAAAATGTTTCTCTTATTATAATGCAGAAGTATATTATTGTGAACGCTTACCACACTGCTATTCTTTCACTTATGACACTGTTGTAAACCATCCACTAAGGGCTTTCCCATTTAGAATTTTGTCACGCATCTTATATTGCAGTTTTCTTAATCTTCCATGGAAAAGTATGTAAATGTGTCCATCTAATAAAGAAAAACTTCTCATAACACTGATGTAGCAACCAATGATCATGAAATTTTGTATAAATACTAAGAAATGAAGACACAGCACCTCTCCACCCAATAAAGCAGCAAGTGAATGAGTGACTGTGGAAACCCAAACTTCTCCTACAGATCTCTGCAACCCTTGGGTCAGGAGATACTGCATGAACCAACTCTACCAAGGCCTTCAGTTTGAAACACAGAGCTATGTGGAGTCTCAGCAGAGCAGAGGCCTAGGCCTGTGCAGAGACCTGAAGGCCTTAGATACTCTGGCTTTCTGGGTTTCCCAGAAAAAATGGCTGCAACTCCAGCAAAACAAAAGGTTACACCTCTGTGCACACCCACAGGAAAGAGGTGGAATCTAGATGGGTGAGCCCCACCTTCACAGCACCTCACAGGATAAGACCCACTGGCTTCAAATTCCAGGCAGTCACCGATAGCAGCATTGCACCTCCCAGAGATGCAGCTCCAAGGCGGAGGAGTGGGCTGCCACCTTTCCTGCTTTGACAACTTAGCCATTCCAGCTTTTAGGCTTTGATGAGCTGAGTGAGGGTGGAAAGGATCCCTCATGACAGCACAGCTGCTCTACATAAACATGGCCAGACTGTCTGGTAAAGGTTTTCAATCTCATTCCTCCTCACTGGACAGTGTATGTCCCAACTAGGATCTCAAGAAACAACCACTGGTGCTCTCCAGCTGAAGGAGTTTTAAAAACTCCCTGGAACAAAGCTCCCAAATGGTAGATGTTACCCTCTTTGCTGTTTGGGTGACCAGGCTGTTCTAACGTCTGGCTTGGGAGATTCCAAGTCAACCATAGGTGGAAGTGGTACCCTAGCATGACAGAGCTGCCCTACAAAATGTGACCAGATGCTTTTTTAAGTGGTCCCAAATCTTGCTTCTCCTCAGTGGGTGAGACCTCCCATCAACAGTCTCCAGTTACCTTTTACAAGTGCTTTTGGACTGGCAATTGTTCTATACATTTCTAGGAAAGAGTTCCCAGAGAAAGGGGCAGGTTGCTATTTTTTCTGTTTTACAGCCTTCACTGGTGATATCTTCAGGTACTGGAAAATGTGAGGTCACTAGAAACAACAGTGGACACCCAGCACCCTGCAACAGTCCTATAGGAAAGTAGCCAGACTGTTTTAATCACCTCATATACTCTCACTACGTAGGTCCTCCAGGCCTGGGTCTCTAGCCAACAAACGCAAGTGCTACTGAGCTATTAGCAACTTAGCAATTCCTTAGAAAGAGCCTCCAGGGGCAACTAATAAAAGCCTCTCTGCCACTGCCTCTATATTGGAACTGTCCTTGCTATCCTCCAACTAGTGAAAAACCCAAAACTCAAAGTGCCTTATCCACACTTCCAACAAGCTGCATACAGTGAGCCCAAAGAAAGGCAAGTCTATCTCCAATGGGTCCCACTCACACTTCACTGCTCATCACTAGACAGAACCAACCCCTTGCTTGACCTAAAACACAGGTCATTTATCCTGGACTTACTGCAATAAGTGATTATTGACCTACAGCCCTCTGAGGTGTAACTCCCAGAAGACAAGAAAGTGGTGGGGAAGCAAGCCAGGTGATGTGGAGCAGAGGGTTTGGTGTGAGAGCATCTGCAATGGACCATGGCCAGAGATGGCCATCCCTCTAGGCTCAACTTATTCAGATAACAGATTTTAGCCATAGAAAAACTGTTGGACCTGATCTCTGAAGGATGGTCTTGCACATCAGAAGAGGCTGGTCCAAGCTGAGCACTTCTTGGAATGATAGCTTCTCCCCGGGCACAGCTTGGCCACACCTGCTTACAGGGCAGTTTCAACAGCCCTAAGGGCCAATATCACACATTCTGCACTGGTGGACCTTGCCTGACTAATGAATAGCTCCAGCAAAGCAGCCCCTATGGCTGTGCACCAGCATGCCTGTTTCCCCTCTATGGAAGCTTCGGCCAAGTCCATGTCAAGCAACTCCCCACATCACTCTGATGGCACATGTCTCCATGGGCATGTTTTGCTTTACTTGCCCACCAGCCCATGGGAATGCAGTATGACTCCCAACCCCAAGCAACTGCAATTGCAAATGGAGCCTTGGCTCACACAAAGCCAGCAAGCCCTGCCCTTCCCTTGTGCTGACACTGCAGAGAAAAGGGAAGATGCTTCCACACACTGAGCTTGCAGGACACAGAGAAGGCATCAAACCTGTGCTGGCCAAAACCCTGTCTCAAGCCAATACCACTAGTACAACAGCACCCAGAGTCTCCAGCAGGGGCCCCCAACTCCCACCCAGATGCTCTGGCTCTAACAATGAGATGAATGCCCAGACTGGCTGAAACCATACATCCACTAGCACTCTGCTGCAGCTGCATCACCTCAGTCCCCCAAGCACAGTGGACTTCAAACCTCAAGAAACCGGAGAACTAACTCAGGGTTCAATACAAGTGTCCTAGAGTTAGAGTATGCAGCCTAGAAGTTGTGAGTTGAGCATTGGCCCCTTAAAATCTCCCAGGAATAAACCATATCAGCTGAATTTGCCTTATACCTCAATTAAACCCTTAAGGCCACCAAGTAAAAGAAAAAAAAATTCCATCTGAAGTTCAGCAACCTCAAAGCTTAAATGTAGATAAGCCTGCAAACATGAGACAGAATCAGTGCAACAATGATGATGACTCAAAAAGCAGAGTGGCTTCTTTCTTCCAAATGACCAAATCATCTCTCCAGTAGTTTTAGAACTGGACTAAGGCAGAGACAGCTAAAGTAACAGAAGTAGAATTCAGAAAAAGGATAGGAAAAAAGTTCATTGAGCTACATCAGTAAGTTGTAACCCAATGCAAAGAAGTTAAAAATTATGATAAAACATTGTAGGAACTGACAGGAAAAAAACAATCCATATAGAGAAGAACATAAAACAGCCTGATAGAGCTGAAAATCATACTGCAAAAATTCCATAAAGCAATCAAGCATTAGTAACAGAACATGCCAAGCAGAGGAGATAATCCCAGAGCTTGACAACTGGCTTTTTAAAATAAAGCACGCAAGAAGAGTGAAAACAAAAATCAAGAGGAATAAGAAAAATCTCCACGAAATGTGAGATCATCTAAACAGACCCAATCTATAATTGAATGGTGTATCTAAAAGACATGATGTGACAGAAAACAACTTCAAAGACATGTTTTAGGACATCAACAAAGATCACATCCCCAAGCTAGCTAGAGAGGCTAACATTCAAATTTGGGAAATACAGAAAACCCCAGTTGGATACTCCTCAAGAATGTCATCCCCAAGACAGATAAACATGAGATTCTCCAAGGCTGAAATGAAAGAAAATGTGTTAAAGGCAGCTAAAGAAAAAGGCCAGGTAGCTTCCAAAGGGTAGCTCATCAGACTGACAATGAACCTTTCAGCAGAAACCCAAAAAGCCAAAAGAGATTAGAGGCCAATATTCAAAATACTTTTTAAAAAGTTCTAACCAAAAATTTTATATCTGACCAAATTAAGCTTCAGAAGTAAAAGAGATAAGATCCTATTCCGATAATACCAAGGAAATTTGTTACCACCAGGCCTGCCTTACAAGAAGTGCTGAACACAGCACTGAACAGGAAAAACAGAGACAAAAACACATACATAAACCAGTGACAGTATAAAGCAACAAAACAAAATCATTTGTTTTACACAATAAACAAGTCTGCAAAATAACTAAGATAATGATGACAGAATCAAATACACACATATTAACACTAACCTTAAATGTAAGTGAGCTAAATGCCCCAAATGAAAGACAAAGTGACAAGCTGCATAAAGGATCAAGACCCACTGGTATATTGTCTTCAAGACACTTATGTCACACAGGCTCAAAATAAAAAAATGGAGAAAACCCTACTAAGCAAATAAAAAGACAGAAAAAAAGCAAGAGTTTCAATCCTTGTTTCTGGTAAAACAGATTTTAGATCAACAAAGATTATAAAAAGATAAAGAAAGGCATTACATAATAGTAAAGGGCCAAGAATGCTAAATATATATACATCCAACACAAAAGCATCCAGATTAATAAAGCAAGTTCTTAGAGACAGACTTTTACACAATAGTGTGAGGGACTTGAATACTTCATTGATAATATTAGGTAGATCATTGAGACAAAAAATTAACAAAGGTATTAAGAAATTAAATTCAGCACTGTGTCAAATGGACTTGATAGATATCTACAGAACACTCTAACCAAAAATAAACAAATATACATTCTTTTTATCACCACATGACACATACTATAAAATCAATCACATAATCAGGAATAAAAACCTCCTCAGCAAATGCAAAATAACTGATTTCATAGCCATCTCAGACCATAGCACAATCATATTAGAAATCAAGACTAAGAAAATTCACTCAGAAACATACAATTACATGGAAACTGAACAATCCTGCTAAGTCAGAAAGAAAGAAGTTTTAAAAATTAATGATAACAAAGATATGTTACAACATACTAAAATCATTAGGAAACAGCTAAGGCAGTGTTAAGACAATAATTTATAGTGCTAAATGCTCACACATAAAAAAAGAAGATTAACTTGTAATGTTAACAGCCTAACATTACAAGTAAAAGAACTAGAGAAGAGCAAATAAATCTCAAAGCTAGTAGAATACAATAAATAACAAAATTTAGAGCTGAATTGAAAAAGACTGAGACATAAAAAGCTATTTAAAAAATCAATAAATCTGAGAGCTGTTATTATTTTTAAAAATTAGTCAAGTTTGTGGAACTCTTAGAAGGTTTTCCTTTTGCTTAAACTTTTCTGTGTACAATAAAATCTGTAATGTAAGTAGAAGTACTGTACCTCTCTTTTTATTTGTAAGGTTCATAAATAATAAAATAAGTATTGTATACTCTAAGTCTTTTGTTAAATATCCTTCAATAGTGATTCCACTTATATCATTTGTTCTGATATATTAAAAAAATTGAAGACCTGTTTAAAACTTTTTTACATTTTTAATACCTGTAGTTCCTCTTCATTATTCATTCTCTTATGTTTAGTAAGGGCTGAGAAACACTTAAAGACTTTGCCACATTCCTCACATTTTAAGATCACCTTCCAGTATGTATTCTCCTGTGCTTAAAGAGGGTTGAGAAGCAGAAAAAGACTGTGCCACATTCTTCACATGTGTATAGTTTGCTCCAGCATGAGTTCTCTTATGTTTTGTAAGCTCTGAGAACCACCTACAGACTTTGCCACATTCTTCATGTTTGTATGGTCGCTCTAAAGTATGCATTATCTTATGTTTAGTAAGGTCTGAGAAGCTTTTAAAGGCTCTGCCACATTCTTCACAATAGTAGGCTTTCTCTCCAGTATGAATTTTCTTGTGTTTAATAAGGTTTGGGGAGTAGGTAAAGGCTTTGCCACATTTTTCACATTTGTGGGGTTTTTCTCCAGTATGAATTCTCTTGTGTCTAGCAAGAGTTGAAGAGTGGGTAAACGCTCTGCCACATTCTTCACATCTGTAGAGTTTCTGTCCAGTATGAATTATGTTATGTTTAGCAAGGGTTGAGGAGCGAGTAAAGGCTTTGCCACATTGTTCGCATTTGTAGGGTTTCTCTCCAGTATGAATTCTCCAATGTTCAGTAAGGTCTGAGAAGCGTTTAAAGCCTCTGCCACATTGTTCACATTTGTAGGGTTTCCCTCTAGTATGAGCTCTCTTATGTTTAATAAGGCATGAGAATGACTGACAGACTTTGCCACATTTTTCACAACCGTAGGGTTTCTCTCTGCTACAAATTTTCTTATCTTCAGTAAGAATTGAGCAACAGTGAGAAGCTTTGCCACATTTATCGCATTGGCATGTTTTGCTATAGATGGGTGACAAACATTGCTGAAGGTAATTATAACTACTTTTCTGCCCCTTGCAATTATTCACATCTTTCCAGACTTTCTTTAAGCATAAATTATCAAGGTCACAGCTTTCATATTTTCTCGGTGTTATGTTTTTAGATGAATCTTTTATGTTCTGCTTTGGCAATATCTCTGCAGGGAAAGAAAAGAGGGTCCACCTAAGAAAACAGTAACAAATTATCTCACTTAATTGACTAAGGTGAATATACTTTACAAACATAAAATTATACTAAGCAAATTGACACAGTGAGGCAAGAAAATACCACACACTCTAATTTCTTTATAGACATATAAATTTAACAAAAATATACTAACCAAAATGCCTTTTTGAGAAATATGAAAACCAGTGGAGTATTTGCAGCACTGCAAGTAAGCAAAATGCCAAGAACAATACAGAAGTGGAAGAAAAGTATTTTATATTTACCCCCCACACCCATTCTTCATCTCCAACACAACTCCCAACTCCTGGCTTTTCCTTCCAAAAATAAAGAAAATAGTGCCACATGTGTCCATGCTTCTGGCTTTCTGCAGCCTTGCCAAAGGCTAATTTCTAGGTTCCATGACAGTGCTGAAAGGAATGGTAGTATACTTTGAATGACAGGTTGGGTCAGCTGAGGTAAATGACTGTTAGAAGAGAAAAAAAGACTTCGGTTCCATAGACAGACAATGAGTATAGAAAGTGATTATAGGCTCTCAATAAGAAACATGGGAATCTTCTTTAACTGAACAACAAACACAAAAGCCCAGAGAAGACACATCCATAGAACAGGTTTGAGAGACTCCAAAAGTCTCTAGCCTAAAAAATTGGTACCATATTATCCAAGGCCAAAGCCAAGTCATAAATATTTTGACGTGGCTTTTTTTTTGTACAAATCACAACCAAAGATTACAACATAAACAAAACATCAGAACTATATGGCTAAATCAAAGGAAAAGAGTGAGGGTCCAGAAATCAATCCGAGGAAAATAAAGATGTAAATATTACCTGAAACAATGTGAATTCAGCTAGATCTATTTTTTTAAATAAAAAAGAAACCTAAAAAATTTAAAATTGTCATTTCAATGATGTTCACTGAGTGAAAAGGGAACACAGAAAACAAAATGAAATAACAAAAATAAAACTATTTAAAAAAATAAGAAACACAAAAAATAAAAATTGTGAAGCAGAAGTACAAAATAAGACTGACATGTACTTCAACATTTAAAAATATATATATAACCAAAGCAAGAAGCTCAGCAAATTTCAACTAAGATTAACAGAAAGAGATCCCTAAAAAGACACAATACAACATAGTATTGAAAGTCCAAGACAAGAAAAGAATATAGAATGCAGGAAGAGAAGAGAAAGGTGTCATTTATATCATGCTCCTGCAAGATTACCAGCAGATGTATAAACAAATCTTTCAGGCAAGAACAAAGCTGGATAATATAATGTACAAACTAAAATTCCAAACAAGAATACTATGTGTCCAGCAAAAGTATTCTTTAAAATGAAGAAGAAAAATAGACTCTTCAAGATAACCAAAATGTAGATAAGTGCATCAACAGAACTAATCTACAAGAAATGCATAAGGAAGTCTCTCCCATTGAAAATAAGATATACTACAGAACACCAAATCATGTAAAAGTACATAACTCTCTGGAAAAGATATATACATACACAACTATAAAAATGTTGTAGTAGTATTATCAAGGTTCAAAAAACACTTTGAATTATACTCTGAAATTTAAAATATATGTTTCAGCTTGTCCTTGATTTGTTAAACAAACAGAAGAAAAATTAGATAAAAACATAAAAACAATTTAAAAAATTTGTTAATGTATATGCAATACAGTATATTATTGGTAACAGTGATAACATTGCACCATGTTGGCCAGGCTGGTCTCGAACTCCTGACCTCAAAAGATCCACCTGCCTTGGCCTCCCAAAATGCTGGGATTATGGGCATGATCTACTGTGCCCAGCTGCTTATTCACTAATTTCAATTTTCACTAGTATTTTTAGTATCCTCTGCTACTGTATTCCTTCCCCAACCCCCTATGTTATAATCTTCCAAGCTTTACGGCAGTAACCTATTTTTTTATTTTGCCAATATTATAATTTTGAGAAATGTTAAGCTATGATTATCAGTGTATGTTTCTTTATAGTAAGAATGCTATTTTGATTGTGTGTGTATCATCTGCCCTCTGACCGTCAAATACCACAATCCCGCTGGCAGCTATGTTTATTCTCCCCTTCCTGTGCTACCTGGCTTACATGGTTCTCCAGTGATTAGAACTAAGTATTAGGAAGTTTTCTTCAGGTGTGAGTTGTAGTCTCTGCCAATTGGTATTTGTACTTTGTTTACATTGCTAATAATTTGACACCATGAAGAATGGCTTTTGTAGCTAATTCTCAAGTATCTTAAATATTTTAAATATTTAAATATTTTATGTCTCGAACTTCTGACCTCATGATCCATCTGCCTCAGCATCCCAAAGTGCTGGAATTACAGGTGTGAACTACTGCTCCCAGCCTACATTTTACTTTTATGGTAACTGTGCTGGTTATATATTGCTGCTTAACAAAGTATCCCAAATTTAAGTGACTTAAAATAACAAAATTGATTATTTGAAAATTCCTGTATCCAGGAATCTGGGCAAAGATTCACTGAATCCTCTCTCCAGCCTCTCTCATAGGATGCAAGCACAATATCCACCAAGGCTGCAGACTCATCTGAAGGCTTAAGTGGGAAATGATCTGCTTCCAAGCTCACTTATATAATTGCTGACAGAATTCAATTTATTGAGTATTTTTGGACTGTTGGCCTTAGGTTCTCACTGACAATTCATTGCCCTCAGTTACCTGCCAGGAGAACCTCTCTATAGGACAATTCACAACATGATGACTTGGTTTATCACAAAAAGCACCCAAGAAGAGCCACAGAGAAAGGGTACAAGCCATATAGAAGTCAGTCTTTTATAATCTAGTCTAAAATGTGACATCCAGTCATTTGTGCAATATTCTCTTCTTTAGAAGGACATCACCAGGTGAAGTCCATATTCATTGGGAGACTATTACACATGGGCCAGAATGTCAGGAAGCAGAGATCACTGGAAACCAGGTTAGGAAGCTGCCTATTGCAAAGCTGTTCTGAGGAACAAACAAATACACACAAATTCTGTTCTTGAAATAAACTCAAACATCTTTATTTGGTCAGTCCCTCTATTTCCCACTTATTACTAATTCATAATAGAATATTTCAATGTTATTTTAATTTATACGCTGAGAATATTTTCTTAAGATTTCCTAAACTATATGTTTATTTTCTATATTGCAGCATTTACTGAGTGAGATTTTTTCAGTGGTATGCTGATAAATGTTTAACAGTAAACCCTGAAAAAATGTTTGAGTTTATTATATTTTCACTGATATAATAGATATATAGGACACAGTTTACAAATAATAATAAAAATACAATACTCTATTGCAATTCCATGTAGCCAATTGATTTTTACAGAATATTTTTATTGATTTTTGCTGACCTCTTGTATCCGAGGCAAACTTATGTTTGTAATTTAACTATGATTTAACAAAATCAGACTATAAACAGCTGCTGAATCACACTATCCAGTTCAGCAATCATTCACGTCATTAATAAGAGCATGTTTTTGACATAAATGTTAGTTGATAATTTTGTTTAACAAGTAGGATGAGAGTGAAACAACAAAACGGAATTTTGACAATTCATTCATTTGTCAAGAATATAGATGGGTTCTTTGCTAAATCAGATGATAATATTTGACTGCTAGAGAAGTACATTTTCATTTTTGTGTTTGTGTGTGTGTCTGTGTGTGTGTGTGTGTGTACACGCTCATGCTGGTCACAATATAATGACTACAAACCTGGCAGCTTTTAAGTTTAATTTGCATTATTAACTTTTTCACATCACTTTTTTAAGTCTAAGCATCAACAAAACAATGAATCAAATTTTGGTTTCCTGCATTTGTCAAATTCCATGATGGAAATATAATTCCATTATGACTAATTTCAGTCTACCAACATGATTTAACCTAACACAGAACTGAGATGACATGTGCAGGGACACATGCTTATTTAGTATTTTACCCTAAATAGGCATGTATAACACATGACCAATGTAAATTATGGGGATAATATTAAGGATGGGGAGATCTGACATTCTGCATTTTATTGCAATTGCATCATTGAAATGCAAAATACTAAATAAGGGTAAAATACTAAAAAAGCATGTGTATATAATGAGCACAAATGACAGATATAATGAGCACAAATAATTTTGATAACAGAGATCATAGTTAACATAGTAAACTTATGAGAAAATGACTAATTTTAAATATTTGCCACCTTTGTTTTTAATAATATGTAATTGCACATTCATGAGATTTAATTTTAAAAAATGATTATATTTAAAACACATCCATGAAATCTATGAAAACTTAACAGTTGACTTTCATAAGCCAGCATGAGCCAGCTCTAATACACAGGGGTTACTTACATCATATTTTTCTCTTAATATGTAAGTTCCAGAAAGGCTGCTTTGCTGTTTATAACTTTTTTCTACTAAAATAGTAGTAAATTTATACTTAATGATTTTATGAAGAATCATAATTTACAGCTGTATTTTTGTGTTACATCATTTCAACAAAATTGATAAAAATCAATGTTTGCTACAACTGTTCTTAGGCAGCAGTCATGAAAATACAAAGAAAGTAGAGGTTAAGTACACTTACTATGCATGCATACATTTACAGATACATGATTATCTTTTGAATCTCTCTATTGATTTTACATTTTAAAAATTAATAAGTATATGAATAAGCCTGTCTAGTAAAATCAAAGAAACATGTACCTCATAGAAAAATAAATGTGTAACAGTATTGAATAAAATACTGACAACGTTAGTGAGTTAAGGGAGATTTGAGGCCTTGATATGACTATCTGTTCCTTATCTAAATTATTAGATAAAAGATGGTGAATTTTTACATATTACCCCATTTTGTAAGCATTATTACTAACTCTGCTTAGGATCACATAATTCACAATTTCCTTATTTATAAAATGAAGAGAAATAATATTCATCACATTGCATTGTTAATAGAATTAAAAGAATTAAGGGAGTCAAGTATTCACAGTGAAATTATAGATCAGGAACTAATAAAGAAGGCAATGCCTCAAGCAGTATGATGTAATGAGAATTTGAGAAGATCTTATGTTATTGTAAGAAACGTTCCATTTTTAAGATATGACCCTTACTCTCTGGACACTTATACACTCAGGACAGAGCCATGTGCTAGAGTTGGAAGGTAAGTTATTCCACCTGAAGTACTGAGTGTGATGTACTGATGTGGCAGTGGTACCTCATGTAAAGAAGATAGAATTTTATTTCATTCAAATTTAAAACATTTGGGAAAAACACTTTCTTCAATGTAGAGAAATAGGCTTCACAAATATTCATAGAATTTAACATTCCTTCCCCAAAGCAAAATAATTCTGCCATGATAAAATAAGCAATCTCTTTCTATACTGCAATGGCAATATATATCTATATCTTGAAATACATTGCGTGTGTAATTCAAAATACACAGCTGTGGTAAATCAGCTCTAATTCCAAATGTATTGGAAGTAAACTTCAACATCTCATTGCTAGAATATTTTGTAAATATCAAATAAAAAAAACTATAAAATCTATATGCTATCATTTTCCACATAGAGTATTAAGAAAGATAAAAGCAATTTCAGTAAAACTACACTTTGTAACCTATATCACCATATCGTCAAAGATTAGGGCCCTCATTAAAACTTGTTTTAATGCCTTCTAATGAATTCTTTGTAGTAAATGTTTAATCATGAAGTTTTAAATTTTCTATTCTCTTTTCTTTGTACATAAGGCAAAATGATTTCTGGCAAGCAATGCTTTGATAAACATAGGTAAGCATGGCATTAAGTTGCGCTAGGAAGTTGTAATATTAGTCATCAAAAATCAATGACTTAAAGGGTGAATCAATAAAAATGTACCACCAATCTTAGAAAGGCAACTGGAAGGATATATTTTACTCTCAGTTAATGCCAATGTTATCATATAATTAATTCAGCATATTATGTCACAAACAGGGAAAAAGATTATGACAGCCCATTACAAGGTGAGCTTATGGCACCTGATTGCAAATCCATAGTTAATAGCCTATCACCTGCTCTGTGGAGTCATGGAATCCTATCTAACAATTCCCAAAGGGCAGAAAGTATAATGACTTACAACCCGGCTCTCAATTCACTGGCATGGGACAAGCATTTGACTTCTTTATTCCTTTCCTTGCTTATCAGTAAGAGAGAGATATTGAAAGAATTTAACTTAAGGAATTATTTAGCTTAAATAAATTTGTACAAGTAAAGCACTTAGAACAATGTCTGACATTGAAATTATTCAGTAAATGTTAATTATATTGTTTGCTTGTACCTAAGACAATGTAATTAGTCAACAATATTCTGTATAGCTTTTATTCAATACCTGAAACAGAACAAAACATGAAGTCTTTCAACTTTAAAATATAATCCCTTTTATATGAAGAATTAGGATTCTGTTTTCATTCCTTTTAAAAAATAAGGAAAGTTTATAGAGTTCATATGTCAGCATCAAGACCTTTGGGATTACTCTTCTGGCTCTATTAAATTGTAAAACGAATTCATGTTGCAAAAGAGGTATATGTTATATACATTATATGCTAGTTATGTGTTCTATATTTAGTCTTTGTATTACAAATATTAAAGAAAATATCACACCTTTTTATTTTAAATTGCTTATTGGAATTTAAATAACTATAAGAGCTAAACTCTAAAAGTTATAAAATATGAATACTGAGAAAAGTTACACAGTATGAATAAAAGGGAAATAGGGTGATGAAGCAATAGGCTGGGAGATAGAGTTTCATAGTGTCATTCATTCACACATATGCATATACATAGATATTAACATATACACGTGTATGCACACATACATTTACATGCACATGTTATCTTTGGAATCTATTGATTTTACATTTAAAAAATTAATAAGTGTACAAATAAGCCTGTGTAGCAAAATCAAAGAAACTTGTACCTCATAGGAAAATAAATGTGTAACAGTATTCAATAAAATACTGACAAAGTTAGTGAGCTAAGGGAGATTTGAGGCCTTGATATGACTACTTGTTCCTTACCTAAATCATCAGGTAAAAGATTGGTGAATATGTACGTCTCACCCCATTTTTTAAG
The DNA here is from genome assembly GCA_963573385.1 of Cacajao melanocephalus. Taxonomy (NCBI): domain Eukaryota; kingdom Metazoa; phylum Chordata; class Mammalia; order Primates; family Pitheciidae; genus Cacajao; species Cacajao melanocephalus. The sequence goes on from CAUYLG010058293.1 coordinate 13,522, forward strand.
CATTATACAAGAGCTTAATTTGGTTTTTATCTTTTATAACCTATTTTTTTCTTTTTCACCAATTTATAAATTGTAAATTTTATTACCAATTTATAAAACAGATTGTCTGAGTGGTAGTATCCTGTTTTTACACTGAGAAAGAAAAATCTGAACAAAGAAACATGAGAACTTTAATTAGATCTTTCAAAATCATATTTAAGTAGGAAATTAAAACTGCTTTTAATACTTATTCATTGACACACTTCAGGAATTGTTATACCAGAATTCTCATTTGGGAAACTTCTAATAAAGTAGAACAAGAATATATATATATATATGTATACGTATGTATATATATATATACACACACATATTTTTTTCCAAAATAAGTATAAATTTTCCTAATAGGTTTTTTAATTTAATACAGATTTTGAGCACATTTTACATATTACACAAGATTTATAAGTGCAATAATATACTCTCCCATTCCCAAATGGAAGATATTTTGCTAAAGATTACAATATTACAATTTTATTACATCTGGATTGATCTCAATGGAATAGCTGTGATTCACTTACCTGGCTAAGTGAATAGTTTCAAAGTAGTTTAACATAGTTCCTCCATTATCACAATTTAAGATTTCCCCTTAGTCATATAACCAAAAGTTGTTCATTCCTTCACCTTTAATTCTAAGGGCTCAGGCGTGTTGAGGCCTGTGGGCTATAATAACCATGGAAAATGGGCCATTTACACATAAGAAGAGAGAGGAGGGTAAAGTCTTAGAAGTAACGATGTGTTGCTTACATCCAGGTGCTCAAAGTAGCTGATAGTTCTGTTGGCATGTGGTTTTTTCCCACAAATAAGACTTACATCCCAGTATCAAACTGGCATACAGCCAGGTCTCTGGAATTTTCCTCTGTATACCATCTCTCTTCTCCTCAGAATGTCTGCATTGTAATCTTTATGCCTGTCAGTTTAGTCTTTTTGTCTTCACAGACTAAGGCATACTGGAGAAGTGAAGATTCCATTATAACTTAATGGAAATAATTTAGTGAGAACAGTGGATCATATTGATATGCAAATCAACTCCAAGAAATTTTTCCTACTTTTTTATGTTATCATGTATTAAGAAACTTCAAAAAGTTTGGGAGGCCAAGGCAGGCAGATTACCTGAGGTCAGGAGTTCGAGAACAGACTTGCCAACATGGTGAAACTCCATCTGTATTAAAAATGAAAAAAATTAGGTGTGTTCATACATGCCTGTAATTCCAGCTACGTGGGAGGCTGAGGCATGAGTTTGCTTGAACCTGGGAGGTGGAGGTTGCAGTGAGCCAAGATTGTGTCTCTGCACTCCAGCATCAGTGACTGAGAAAAAAATACTTCAAAGAGAATCTAAAAAATAATTGTACAGTACACAAGCCTAGAATTTAGATTTCAAAGGAATATGTTTTCCCCTAATCTTCAGTAAGCAAGAGAAGAAAAATATATAGGGAATGGTGGCACACGCCTGTAGTTCCAGCTACTCTGGAGGCTGAGGCAGGAGAAAAGAATTGCTTAAGTTCACGAGTTCTAGGCTGCAGTGAGCTATGATTATGCCACTGTACTCCAGCCTGGGAAACAGGGGAATGCCTTGTCTCTAAAAAAAAAGTGGGGGGCTGTATGCAGTGCCTCATGCCTGTAATCCCAGCACTTTGGGAGGCTGAGATGGGCAGATCACCAGAGGTCAGGAGTTCGAGACCAACCTGACCAACGTGGCAAAATCCCATCTCTACTAAAAATACAAAAATTAGCCAGGCGTGGTGGTAAGTTCCTGTAATCTCAACTACTCAGGAGGCTGAGGCAGGGGAATCTCTTGAACCCAGTAGTCAGAGGTTGCAGTGAACTGAGATCTCACCACTGCCCTCCAGCTCAGTGACAGAGGGAGACTCCTTTAAAAAAAAAAAAACCATATCCATACAATGACTTATACTAGGAAGATAAAGATTTTGTGAAAGTTTTTAGGTGGAGAAAGCAAGAGATAGGAGATAGGAGGTAGCGTACAGAGTACTGTTCTTCAAGTTAAGGAGAAAATCAGGTTTGGGGAAGTCTTGTGGATTCTGTGATAATCATGTTGAATTTGAACTGTTTGAGACATTATTGAATGGCCCTCAGCAGAAGGGATCTCCATCACCCAAAGTTAAACCCCTTGCTGAAAATCAACTTGCAAACCTTGATGAGTGGATGGCATCAGAGTTCTCTTATTATAATTCAGAACATCTCTGAAGCCACATGCCAACTCCAGAGTTTCACATGGTAGATGGGTTGATCCTGTTCGGGTTTAGCCAAACCACAGAGTTTCCCTGGAAAAAGCTTTTCAACACTAAAACAGGGAGGGCCATAAGCAAACTAGACTGGCTGGCCCTAACCCTAAAATTTTCCCCATTTTTGTTTTTCTAATATGATTTCAAGATTTAAAACATTTTGCATCTGTGATGGTTAATGCTGTCAACTTGATTGGATTAAAGGATGCAATATTGATCCTGGGTGTGTCTGCGAGTGTTTTGCTAGTCAAGTTTAACATTTGAATCAGTAGGCTGGGGAAGGCAGACCCACCCTTAATCAGATGGGCACCATCTAATCAGCCACCAGTGAATACAAAGCAGGAAGAAAAATGTGAAGTGAGAGACAGGTCTAGCTTCTTGGCCTACAACTTTCTCCTATGCTGGATGCTTCCTACCCTCAAACATCAAACTCCAAGTTTTCAGTTTTGGTCTTGTATTGGCTCTCCTTGCTCCTTAGCTTGCAGATGGCCTATTATGGGACCTTGTGATTCTGTAGGTTAATACTTAATAAACTCCCCTTTATATATACATATTTGCGGAATGAAGATTTTAGATCTCTGGAATCTCACTATCCAATTGAATATATGATCAAGTATTAATAATGCAGGCAACAGGTTAAAAGTAGAATAGGGCTTTTTGAATAAAGTTAATATTTTTTCTTTTATATTTTGGTTAAATATTAATTTAATATATATATTAGACACACACACACACATATATATATATATATATAATGCTATAAATATATATCCTATTACTTTTGTTCCTCTAAGAGGACCCTGACTAATACAATGTCCATCAAAGTTTTCCATTTAACTTAAATCTTGACAATTTAGCCCCAGACCATGGGTTGCACCTTTAATCTCAGCTATTTGGGTGGCTGAGGCAGGAGAATTGTTTGAGCCCAGGAGTTCTAAGCCTCACAGGGTAATGATGGTCATACTGCACTGCAGCCCAGGTGACAGAGGGAGACCCTGTATCTAAAAAAAGAAAATATATATATCTTGAGATGTTAAAACCAAGCCATTTACAAACTTGTCAATGTCATACAAACCCTAGTATCACTGTGAATAACCATCAGTTATTATAAGAAACAGATGCTGATCACTTGAGTTTACCCTGTTATGCTCTTGTCTTTTCCCCATCTCTCCCATTCTGTCTAGTTAATTGATAAGTATGCCATAGACTCTCACACACTATTCTTTCCATAAACTAGTTTGAAAAGTGTTATATTCATGTGGCAGATTTGTGTTTTTAAAAAATGACCTTAATAGTATTACCCATTGTGCATGATGTCAATTTAACCACTCATCCCCAAAAAGTGGGACCTAATCTTCTCTTGTTGAATCTGGCTAACTTTATCAATACTTCACACAACTCAATATGGCAGAAATGGTGCTATGTGACTTCCAATGCTAAGTGAGAAAAGGCGAAACCCCTTCTGCCTGGACCTTTGGGACACTTGGACTTATTTTGGACCAGTTTTGCATACTTAGATCTTTTTGAGATTTTGGATACAAACTTCACAGGAGAAATTCAACAACTCTGAGACCAGTAGGCTGTAAAGGTATATAGTAGCTGTTAGGATTAACTACTTTACAGCAAGATGTTTTGGGAGAGAGGTTACATAGAATAAGAGAATATTTAATATTTGTTTTGTAAAGAATCACAGTGGAAATGTCAATTTGGTATTCTTAATTAACAAAATTCAAAAAAATATTCAACAAGTACTTACTAATGTGTGAGTTACTGGATAAAACTAAAATTAGACAGCATTAAATATATAAAACCATTTTTAACGAGATGTTTTTAATGATTGGATATTTCCAGTGTTAAAACATTAAAGCATTAGAAAGTTACAATTTTTCTCAATAGAAAAGCTATAATAATGACCAGTATTTGACCAGTATTTTGAAGAATAAAATCATTTCCTTTGAAATATTTGAATATTTTTTCAGAGAAAAGTTGCCTGGAATAAGAGCAGTATTTCAAATCTGTTATAAAGAATCATAGCAGAAATATTAATTTTGACAGTCTTAATTATCAATATGGTTCCTAGAATTATTTTGCAATGCTCAATTCTAATCATAATTTTAAAGTTTATGAATTAGTGCTTTGTGCTCATTTTCATCTACCTTATACAGATATAGAAACTAAAATATCACTGTTAGAAAAATTATTCATAGTATGGATTTAGATTATTGTGCAAGATAAATTTTAGGTAAAAGTAAGACATCTCCACCTTACTGGATTATATTTAAAACTAGATCAAATATAATAGATTGTTCCATCCAAGTTTTCCTTGGAGTAGCTACATATAACTCTTCAATTAAGAATATTGAATGGATGGCCTGTGGCTCTGCAGGATACCACCGCTGCCATGGCTTTCACGGTCTGGTGTTGAGTGCCTGTGGGATTTCCTGGTACACAGTGAAAGCTGTTGGTAGATCTACAGTTCTGGGGTCTGGAGGACACTGGACCTCTTCTCACAACTTCATTAGGCAGTTCCCCAGTGGGGATTCTTTGTGGGGGATCCAACCCTATGTTTCCCCTTCATACTGCCCTTGTAGAGGTTCTCCATGAGTGCCCCGCCCCTGCAGCAGACTTCCACCTGGAAATCCAGGCATCCTCTGAAATCTAAGCAGAGGTTCCCAAACTTCAATTCTTGCCTGCCAGATACCCACAAGCCCAGCACTGCATGGAAGCTGCTTAGGCCTTGCAACATCTGAAGCCATGGCCCTTGCTGTACCTCAGTTCCTTTTAGCCATGGCTGGAGCTGGAGGAGTGGCTGGGCCCCACAGCACCATGTCCCAAGGCTGCACTGAACAGCTGGGCCCTGGTCCTCACTTACAAAACCAATTATCCCCCTAAGCCTCCAGGGCTGTGTTAGGAGGGGTTGCTATAAAGTTCTCTGAAATGTGCTGGAGACATTTTCCCCCTTATCTTGGCTATTAACATTCAGCTCCTCTTTACTTATACACATTTTTGAAGCAGGCTTGAATTTCTCTTCAGAAAATGGGTTTTTCTTGTCTACTACATGGATAGGCTGCAAATTTTCCAAACTTTATGCTCTACTTTTCTTTTAAGTTTTAGTTTTAGATGAACTCTTTGGTCACACATATGAGCATACAGTTTTAGAAACAGCCATGTTACACCCTGATGCTTTGCTGCTTAGAAATTTCTTCTAAAATATCTAGGCAGATATCCTAAATTATCTCTCTCAGGTTCAAAGTTCCAAGGATCTCTAGCCCAGGGGCAGAATACCACCAGTCTCTTTGCTAAAGCATAGCGAGAATGACCTTTACACCTGTTCCCGATAAGTTCCTCATCCCCACATGAAACCACCTCAACCTGGCCTTCTTGTCCATACCACTATCAGCATTTTGGTCAAAACCATTCAACAACTCTCCAGGAGTTCCAAACTTTCCCACATCTTCCTGTCTCCTTCTGAGCCCCCCAAATTGCTCCAACCTCTGCCTCTTACCCAGTTCCAAAGTCATTTCCACATTTTCAGTTACCTTTATAGAAAGGCCTCACTATTTTGGTAGCAATTTTCCGTATTAGGCTGTTCTCACACTGCTATAAAGAACTACCTGCAACTGGGTAATTTAAGAAGAAAAGAGGTTTAATTGACTCACAGTTATGCAGGCTTAACCAGAAGCATGATTGGTAGGCCTCAGGAAACTTTTCATGGAAGAAGAAGGGGAAAGAAGCACCTTCTTCACAAGGTGACAGAGAGAGAGAGCAAAGGGGGAAGTGCTACACACATTCAAACCATCAGATCTCATGGTAACTCACTCACTATAATGAAATCTGCCCCAGTGATCCAGTCACCTCCTACCAGGCCCCTCCTCCAATCTGACATGAGATTATGGCAGGAACACAGATTCAAACCCTATCAATATGTTAAATGGAAGATCCAGAAAGCCCAATCAGACCTAAGCAGGGTAAAATTAAATAGGATCACTCTGGAAAAAAAAGAATTAATTGAGAAAAACAAAAGATAAAAAGAAAATCTTGAAAACAGGTATAGTAAAGAGACATATTATATGTAGTTTAAAAAATATGTGAATGTTGACCAACTTCCCAGGAAGCAATGGAAGGAGAGAAAATAATAGAGTGACAGCTATGTGTTCCCAAACCTGACAGCTATAAATGCTCCTGATGCTAGGAAAGAATACACAAACACATACATGAACTTGTGCACACACACGTGGGCATGCACACACACACACACAGACAGACACACACACAACTGTCAACTCAAATTTTTTAACCAATGAGATTGCACTGGAAAAAATGGGGAAAATAATACATCTTCAGATAAATGAAAGCTGACTACATAGCAACGTTCTCTTATTCCCTATTATTTAGGGGTAGCTTTACAAAATATTTTACATGCATATCTATTATATCCCCATAATACAATGTTATAATTTATGATACAGTCTTTTGTCCTTACATGATAATTTACACATTTACACACATACTTAACTATTATCGTTCCTTGGGTATAAGTAAAATCTGGTGACATTTCAGTCTGAAAATTTTCCTTTAATATTTCTTGTAGTCTAGGTCTGCATGTAATAAATTATATGGAGTTTCATGTTTAATGCTTAGCATTTAAAATTATGAAAAAAGACATGAAGTATATAAATAAAAATAGTGCATTAAAATTTAAAGTTATATGGAATGTTATATATAAATCCTTCTAATAGAATTGTAAGACAGATGCCATGTGCAATAGCAAAATCAAAGCCCATCTTGAATTAGAGTAATTTATTTCCCATCCCCTTAGGGGATCAGCCCAAAGTGTCTGACCATGGGTGTTTCTACCATTGACATTCATTGGAAAAGCCACCATGCTCAATATCTCTTAAACTCTCATCCTGCCCTTGCTGCAGAGATTTAGTGTCAGTAAATAAGCCAGCATTGGAAATTACACAGCATTTGCAAGTGTCTTAAGACTGCAGCTGCTTAAAAGTAGGCATGAGATGACCAAGTATGTAATGAAACTATTTTCTGAAAATTTACTGCACTTTTTCATTTCTACACATTTTTATTGGTATTAGACTTTACTGATACAATATTTCACACAAACTACTTTTATTAACAGTTTTATTGCAATTATCAGCCAACACACTTTTAAAAGCATATAAAGATCTGTTAGAGAAATTGAAACCAAGATGATATGTCGTGAGAGTTAATCTTATGTGTCAATTTGACTGGAGCACAGGGTGCTCAGATATTTGGTCAAACATTATTCTGCACGTTTTTGTGAGGGTGTTTTTGTATGAGATCAAAGTTTAAGTCAAAAGACTGATTAAAGCAAATTGCCCTTCATAATATGGGTGAGCCTCATTCAATCTTCTGAAGGTCAAACAGAAAAATGTTTGACTCTCCCCTGAGTAAAAGGGAATTTTACTGCCTAAAGAATTCTTCTCATTCAACCTAGGACATTGGCTCCTCCTGGTTCTCTAGCAACCTGCCAACCTTTGGATTCAAACTGGGACTACAAATTGGTTCTACAGATTTGGACTTGCCATCCTCCATAATCATGTGAGTAAATTGTTTATAATAAATCCATACACATGCACATACATACACATTCACACACACACACACACACACACACATATATATATATATACTGATGATGTGTGTGTATATATGATATATATATATATAATCATCTCATATTTCTTTTCGGATATCAAATAGTTTTATCCAATAATATTTGGATAATTAAAGAGTAAATGAGTAAATTAGAAGCATATGGATTAAATTCCACTTGGAATATACTTCAGTTTCAGAAGAGAGGACAAGTTTCTAGAGAATGCTGTACCAGGGGTATGTTTAATTTAAAGAACACTGACATCATCTAGAATTAGTCTCCCAGTGGGCCACCTCCCCTAGACTCCCAGCACTGATCCTTTAAAAAAAATTAACAGTGTTTGCTAGCAACTGCTTTTCTCAAAACACTAGTCTCCATGTATGGAGAACCAGAAGAGTTCTCTATCCTTAGAAAACTGTTGTTTAGTAAATTGCAACAATAAATGTCAGTACCAGTTGAGGTTTTAAGATGATTGTAGGGGTCATTGTATCTAATATTCACAACGATGTAGTGAAAAAAGTACTGTAATATTCTCATTTTGTACCATAGTATTTACATTAGTACCTTGATATTCTCATTTTGAAGATGAGAAAATTACAGCAGAGAGAGGTTAAAGAATTCACTTTATTTATTTATTTATTTATTTATTTTGAAAGAAAGAAAAAGAGAGGAAAGAAAGTGAGAGTGAAAGAAAGAAAAAAAAAGAATGTAAGAGAGAAAGAAAGAGGACGAGAAAGAGGGAGAGAGAACGAGATTCTTGTTCTATTGCCCAGGCTAGAATGCAGTCTAAAATTGGGTATTAAAAACCTCTTTTATGCCAATAATTGTACTTAACAATGGAGACAGGAAGGAATAAGAGATGAAGATAACAAACAAGCAGCCAACCAATATTTTATTTAAACCTGTGAAACGCTATGCATTTGCTGAGGAGTGATTTACTTCCAATTATGTGGTCACTTTTAAAATAGGTGTAAAGTGATACTGAGAAAAATGTATGTTTTGCGGATTTGGGGTGGAGAGTTCTGTAAATAATTATTAAGTTTACTTGTTCCAGGTCTGAGTTCAAGTCCTGGATATCCTTGTTAATTTTCTATCTTGTTGATCTGTCTAATATTGACAGTATAATGTTAAAGTCTCCCACTATTA